>WEIV01009418.1:191012-202644 GCA_013390005.1 Calyptomena viridis
TATGGATAAGGGAGGGTTAGTATACTTCGACTGCAATGATCTATAGTTTGGGACTCCAAAATCCTCAAACTTCACCTGCAGTGAAGAAAATGTTTCTAAATCAAAACNTTCAACTCAAGAGAGTTATTTATTTAACCTGGAGAAAAGGAGGCTCACTCTCTACAACTACCTGAGAGGAAGTTGTAGGGAGGTGGAGGTCTGTCTCTTCTGCCAAGTAATAAACAATAGGACAAGAAATGGCCTCAAATTGTGCCAGTGGGGGTTTAGATTGCATATTAGGAAAATTTTCTTCATCAAAAGGGTTGCTAAGCACTAGAACGGACTGTCCAGGGAAGTGGTGGAGTCGTCATCCCTGGAGGTGTTTAAAAGACATGTAGATATGGCACTTAGGGATGTGGTTTAGTGGAATTAGCAGTACTGATTAATGATAACTTGATAAATAACTTGATGATCTTAGAGGTCTTTTCTAACCTAAATGATTCTATGATTTTTTAAGTGTCTGTAGAGGCTAGCAATCATTATATTAGAGAATACAAAAAAACCCAAACCCCTCACCCTATTCACAACATCAGGATGTCCATTTTCTGCTTACAATATGTAGCATTGTAGTATTTACAATGTAGTTCATTAATTTCAAATTATACAAAGCAAACTGCCAGTCCTCTGCTGTGTAGTTAATGAACTTAGTAAAAAGCCTCACAGTTCTCATCAGAAAACACAAATAACCTAAACAGCTAAACTGTGATTGAGTAGAAGTTTTTTTATCTTTTGGGGTAGTTCATTAGAAGTTATGCTTAAGCCATTAAGTTTAAACTTAAGCCATTAAAACTATTCCAAGGTTCTGAACTGCTAGTTCTCTAGAATTGAGGAGCTGCTTCTCCATTTTCGTAGGTAACTGTAAGTAATTTAAACAGAAATTAAGGTCTGTAACTCTAGAACAACTGCTTGGAAACTCTGGATACAAAAACACAAAATCCTTGGTTTCGTAAGAAGAACCAGGTGGGTGTTTCTCTTCTCAAATGGTTATATATGTAGTTCTGTATTAATTTAATCCCTCTTCAAGAAATATCAATTTCATAAAAGAGGAAACCATTGGAGAATGACTAAATAGTACCTGATCTGCCCAGGCAGATTTTCTATTATTTTCACTAGATTTTCTCTTCGGCTTGCTTCTCACATTCACTCCTGGGGCTTTGCTTTCTAGACTCAAAGGCCAGCGGTCAAATATGAATTATGTTTGTGGAAAATGTAAGTGATTTATGTCCTTGCACAATAATACCCTAAGCAGGTTCCTTGTATGATGCCAAGCAATGCTGATTTAATTCCTGAGAACTACTCCTCTCATGAGTAAATCTTATGAAGAAACTTGTATTCTGCACTGCCCTCAGAAGAGTTAGATTAAAATTATATTTTTTTTAAAGAGAAACAACTTTTTTCTGACATAAGACTTATTGTCCCATAAGGAATTCAAATTTAATTAGAATTATGATAGCATTCTGTCTGTGGGACTATATCTCAATGCATATTTTAAGGTGCATAACACATATATCTGTAGGAAATGCTTTTTTTATTTAATTTAATTCAGGTGTGTATACTTTTCGCTGATGGTTTAGAGGAAGGGTATAGGGTTCTTTATATTCTTTTCAAAGGTGAAGTTTCTTTCTTTTAAAATTTGAATTCTTGATCTTAACTCCTAGTTTCTGAATTGTGTATTTTTCCACAGTTAAAGCATCTCACATTTCCATTAAGAAGGTAAACATAACTGGTAGATGTTAAGTTGAGAAATGGCTCTAAGGACTGATATGCAGTCTGCTTTCAGGAGCTACGCGTACAGCAATAAATGAAATAAGTCCAAGAGAAACCTTAAGCCATGCTCCATGACAGCCCATTTTCCCACCATTATCGTGTTCCTGAAACAGTTTCATCCATGTTGCAATTCTCCAGCCAATGCCTAGACATGGCTCAGGACATCACCGAGGCATAAAACTCTTTCCAAGGCATAAAACTCTTTCCAAGGCATAAAATTCTTTCCTCACCACAACTTACTTTTGAGGTGAGGAGCAAGTTCAGCTGTGTGGGCGCAAGCTGTGTCTTGCCACTTGCTCTCCATACTAACAAGGGGACTGGTCCAGTTTATCTGACTCAGGTCCAGGTTGGATCAGTGGAACCCCAGGCTGTAGCTGAGACAGAGCTCAGATGACTTGAGCTTTAAGTCTGTTACTGGTAACTCAGTAGTCTCATAAAACACTAGAGAGTTGCAGGTATCCCAAAAGGACAATTCAGAGAACTTCTAATAATAAATGATTGAGGGCAGATGACATGAATATTGTGTCACCTCATGTATGTAAAGGGATGTGAGCTTTGATTGTACTGGAACTCTCGACAAAACAAGAACTATGGCAACAGCCATTTATAATGGATTGAGAGTCATTTCTCTGTTCATGGTCACAAACTTACTGAAAAGGAGATGTATTCTGCTCACTGCCTACACACTACAGAAAATTTATCAGAGTGTGGATCATATCCCCAAACACAACACTAACAGGCTTTAAAACATCCAGATGTCTTATTAATAAGTTAATAGAATTCCACTGTAGTTCTCTCAGTATTAATGTGTTTATGTTTGTCATGGACTGATAGACAGAAATGAATATGGAGATATTTTAATAGCTTCTTACACAAACAGATTAACATCTATATATACATTACCATGAAAAAAGAAAAATTATTCAGGGAGTGCAACTCAAATTAAGAGGAAGTTGATATGGTAACCATTGCAACCAAAGTTTGTTTTTCTTGATATCAGGGGAAAAAAAGTGTGTTGACTTCAAAAGGACTAAAATCATAAGCTTCACAATTTATGGAATCAACTAGTCTTAAAATAATCTTACTATGAGACTGGGCCACTGTCTTTCACAGTTGAACATCTCAAAAAAGAAAAAGGATTACTAACTGGTAGAGAAATGTACTAGCCTGGTGACTGTGTTCTGCCATTTTTGTGGTGAGTTTGTAGCTGCTCACGGTAATTTCAAGCATCTAGTTGCATGTCCTCCACTATACAGATATTCCTCTAGGATTTCTGTTTTGAGTCCATAAAATTGTGTCTGAGGTAAACCCAAACTTTGATTGGTCCAGGAATGCAATGTGAAACACCACAGCAAAACCAAGATGGCACAACAGACCATCAGAAAACTCTCTTCTGCTGGTGAGAGAGGGACTAAGGGTCCCAGAGCGATGGACTACAGCCAAAACATGGGCACTAACTAGTGTTCCCCAGCCAAATAATAACCATTTGTATGTCTTCCCTGCATGAATTGCACCAGGATACCAAAGTAGCTTTTCACAGGTGACTGCAGAGAATACCAATACCAAACTACCAATAATTTTATTGTCCAAGTGATTCAAAACACTTGAGAAAGATTCAAGACACTTTTATCCATACAAAGCATGTCCACACGGTGTAATGCAGGAAATAGTTCAAGCTCCTGGGTCAGAAGCAATATGGCCATGACAAAACAAGGCACAGGAGGATTCACTTAGCAGCAGGTAATTTCCTACAGAAGTTTGTTAAAACTACACATTAACTCAAGATGACCCGTCTCCCTCCTGACTTCCTCGTGTAATGAATGCAGGAGTATGACATGAGAAGTAACGCCTGAGTTTGTAAAACATTTTCAAAGAGGCCTTGCAGTCCATGTGCAGAGGTAACGAGCCCCTGGAACTGAGCGAGCACTTCACTCACTTTTCTCCCTCATTCTCCATATCTCTCTACAGAGCTGGTGAACAAATTGTGAGCCCTCCAGTGGCCAAAATAATGTATTTCCAACTGTGTGTATGATTCTGCTTTCCCCTTCAGATGCTCAAATAGGTTTTCCCCTGTGCACTAGAGCTAAGGCTACGATCAGAGCTGGCAGCTTGATATTCAGAGAATGCTAGAAAAATGTTGGAAGGACCTGATTAGTCATAAAGCGCATGGAAAGATCAACACTACTGGAGAGTGTAGCAAAAATTTCCATCGCATTTTCAAAGTATATAAGATGCAGCCTCTGGGCTGTATTCCAGAATGAGAAAAAGAGACTCTCTTCATAACACCAGCAGGACAACAGAGAAGTTCCTGCATGAAAGACTCTATCTCAGTAAAGCACTTCCATGCTTTCCCATCAAAGGCATTGATTATCCAATATCTGAAATGTGCTCAGTAGTTCACAGGATGTTGAATATGCTTAGACTTTATCCAGAAGTATTACCATTTAAATAGGACATTGACAGAGAAGGGCTAGAGGAGAAGAGTGATGATAAGTTAACAAGCAAGCAAGCAAACATAGTCACTTTGTGGGCTTTACAACTTGTTCCTCTGTGTGTTTCTCCCTTTACAAAACCCCTTCTCCAGACTTACTCCTGATACCTGTTCTCTAAGAGCGAGGGAGAACCCCTCATAGCTATGGGTTTCTGCCCCCTGGGAAAAAGCACCATTATTCCAGTGCCAGGCAATAGCAAGGACTGAGTGATAAAGATGAAGTTTCACAAGTTTAATGTCATACCTCATTGCTGTAGGGGAGGCATTTCAGTCAGTATTTGGCTGTGTCATCTGCATAGAAGGGAGATTTGCAATGAATGCACCTACCAATCACAACTCACAGAGGAGGTCACAGATAAGGAAGCTGGAGGGTTTATTTACAGCTGCCCATCTGCCGTGCACTCAAAAAAATTTAGAGATAGGTACATTAGAATAAAAACTTAGGGAAATTATTGTTATTAACACTGCTTCTCAGGGTTAACAGCTGTAAGGTAAAGACTGTTGAGGCTACTGGTTGAAAGACTATCTTTTGATTCAGAGGTATTAACTTCCAATTCTTTTAAGGCTGTACTTTAGTTACAGTTTCCACAGTCTTAGCTCATTTTTTTCTGTCAGTGCAGTTATGGAGTTGTCATGGTTTGACTCTGGCTAAAAGCCGAGAGCCCACACATAGATCTAAAATTTCTCAGAGAAGGAAAAAAAAACCTGACTTTTGTGATAAGGATTACAAGCAACCGTTTATTAACTACTTCACACAAGCAAAACAGGCTCTAACTTAGAATGTTAAGAATTTACTACTACAACTACAACTACTACTAAAATCAGAGCTTAAGAGTTTAAGGGTGAGCAGTTTGATAGTTGTTACAGACACCTTTCTCCCCCCCACCCCTCCCTTTTAAGATCTTCACCTTCCCCCAACAGCTCGGGAAGGCAGGTGGGGGGGGGGGGTTTACAATCAGAGGTTTTCTTTGCTGCTGTTCAGAAGAGTGAGAGAGTCCCACCCCAGCTTTCCTCATGGGGTCTTCTCCACGGAAACAGTCTGTTGCAAACTGCTTCTTAGTGGATTCATTACTAACAACAGTTTTCCTGGTACTGTCGTCATGTAAATCACTTTACCATAGGTGCAGTCATTTCAGGTGCCGGCTGCTCAGCTGCTTTCAGTGCTTCATGTGCTTCTCACGGCCATCAATTGTCCCAAGAAATGCTGCTCTGCTGCCCAGCATCTCTTCTTCTCACGGCCCACGGGGTTCCACCAGGCCCCTCTGCTCCAAACACAGGATCACAGCCTCTCTTTTCCGGCATGTCTCTGTTCCAGCGTGGAAAAATCTCCCAGTCTTTCCACGGGTTCACAGGCTGAAGAATCTTCGCCCCTATGGTTCCTCACAGATTGCTGGGGCCCTATTCCAGTGTTTAAGGCATCTTCTCTTTCTCCTCTCTCTGACCTTGGTGCTAATCAAGCTCCGCACCCTCCTGTCTCTTAAGCGGCCATGATGTTCTGCACAGCTTTTTTTCTCTACTCCTTCTTAAATATGTTATCACAGAGGCGTTGTTGCCTGACCTTGGCTAGCTTAGAGCAGAGAAAAACTCTAGCAGCTTCTTAAAGAAGCCTCTCTCCTAGCCCCCCCAACTAATAAAAAACTCTGGCTACTTAAAACCACAACAGGAGTAATTCAGACTACTCCTCTAAAGCAAGAAACAATTATTATTATTTCTGATTTGAAAGATCTCTGTGTGTGGTTGGGGTTTTTTTAAGTGAAAAATTAAAAAAAAAAAAAGAAAAAAGAATAGGCACTATGTCAAGTCATAATACCTATTTTTTAAGCCTCACAACAAATTGAGTTAGCCATTTAATATGGCATCTCACACTTTACCACAATTAAAGCTATTTCTAGCAATATGTCCAAGTATACATGAACTTACAAACATAACTCTGGGTTACAGCAGGTGAGAACAGTGTCAAAGTTATCTCTACTATTTTCTGTTAAAGACCCTGCACATTAAAATGCCTCCATAGTCAAGGAAAGAAACTAGAAGACAGTGTTTGGGGTTCCATGTCTCTGTCAATGATTTACCATGTCAGATAAGACCAGGGCCAGACCATGACCCAGGCGCTTTGTTATCCACCTTTTCCATGAAGAGGGCCAAGGGTGATGTCCACCAAGCTCAGCAAGGTATTTGCATTCCTCTGAACAAGGAAAAGAAAGATGTAAACATTCAGGAAGCCAATTCCATTTCCTCTTTCTTCTATAACCATGCCATGATGGGACCATTGAGTCTTTTGTGGCAACAAGCATTTGGTTCTTCTTAAGCCAAAGACCCCTTCCCACACTTGCATAGTCCCATTCATGTGAATGTGTACATACCAAATTCATCTTTGCTGCAGACTAAGCCTAGGGCTATCAAGCCCCCACACTTGAGAGACTAGGTTCAGGAGGCCTAGACCACTACACTTGATTTGTGAACCCCAGATAATGCTTGCCAAGCCTGTGCTGGTGTAGATACATCCTGAGTCACAAACCAGGAGCCGTCATGCCAGACTCTGTGCAAAAGCAGACTGTAGCACAAACTGTCTCAGGGAGCTTATAGACAAAACAGAAGGTAGGGGAACAAATGGATCCACATGTTCTCAACTGCTGTGAAGTGTGGAAGGAAATAAACCTTAGAAAAACATTTAGTAAGAGAGTATCACACAATATTCGATTTTTCAGATATATACTTCACTTAAAACTCTTGTTGGTGTTTGATGATTTTTCAATGCAGGTATAATAGAGACGTCAAATACCAATATAATACTAATAGTATTTGAAATTTAATTTCTTTCCATGCAACTACTACAGCTATTGTGAACAATTTTGATTGAGCCCTCAAGCTGTGTCTGTAAAAGGAGGACATCAGAGCATAGAAATTTCATTTTTGTGAAGGACTTGACAACATCTAAAAGGACAATTTCTAATATCTCTGGCATTATATTTTACATCACTGGAAATACATTGTCCAGATTAAAGCATTTCATTTTTTTTCACCTTTTTCATATGTACAAAGTGTTTACAAATATATAATATAGCATACTATTCACCTAACATTAAAGGATATGTAGTTAAACTCAGAAGTAAAAACTTAAAACTAAATGTGGCTCCTGAACAAAAAGACAGCAGAATTTTGTCAAAGAGTGAAAGGGGATACTTCAACACTGTGGAAATTTTTTAAACTTTTCGCCAAGTAATATACCTCTGAAATCAACACTATGTTACGAAGCATTTTCACTTTGATTAAACTGAAGTAGGGTAGTTAAATGAGTTTCTCTTTCCAATTATTTCAACTTTCTAGCCCTATCCTCAGAGCTGTTCCATATAAGCTTGAATTTCAAGATAGATAATGATAATAAAACAGTGGCAAATTGTTGTTTCCATGGGGTGTTAAAACATACACATTTCTAATCCAGTTAGCAGTCACATCACAGGCACAGGTGAAGCAGAAGATATTTGCCATGACCAGATATTTTGCAAGGAGAGAGAAGGATATGGGACATGTACATGAAAGGGAAGGCGGCCTTGCACCTTTCCCATTTCAGCCTTTGCCATGAAAGGTACTACCTCACAAGGTTTGGGGTTACATTTACTTGCTCTTTTTTTTTTCCCCCTGAGGTTTTCTTACTGTGAATAAAATCTATTATTTCATTTGTACTGTTGCAAGGTATGGTCCCAATAAGTGTTAATGAATCTTTGGCATCTAAAGACAGGCAAAAAGACAGGGATGTGTTGTTCTTATTGAAGCTCAAAAATATTTAAGTTTTAAAATATGCAATTTTAATTTAAAGACTGTTTAAATTAAGAAATGAAACATCAGAACTTGGTGTTTCACTGCAACTTACATATCCTTTAGATCTGGTGACCTGCTGTCCAAAACACAGGTTGTCTGCAAGCTCTACAACCTTCTCCAGGTGCCTACAATGAGGAAGACCTACTGTAGGCCACAGCAGAGAGTGGACAATAGCTGTGTTTTAGCCAATGGCCCATTCAACATTCCATTACAAGACAAGATGGCGGTGTTTGGCTGCCATGATAACTCAAGTCAGCAAGAACTGGATAAGTGAGTTTTAAGATCCTGTCCTCTAACAATACTGTAAAAAAGAACCAAAAAAAATGAGGGACTAAAGTCTTTGAAGGGAAAATTAAAAAAC
This sequence comes from Calyptomena viridis, assembly GCA_013390005.1. Classification (NCBI taxonomy): domain Eukaryota; kingdom Metazoa; phylum Chordata; class Aves; order Passeriformes; family Eurylaimidae; genus Calyptomena; species Calyptomena viridis. The sequence continues at coordinate 199,490 of WEIV01009418.1, forward strand.
AAGCAAACAAACTAACTGTGCAAACCCCATTAAAGGAAGTGATTCACTGTTCTAGAAATATTCCTCTCTGCCTTAAGCCAATCACGGTAATGTCTAGACATCTCTGACAGTTCAGTGAATCCAAAAGAAAAATTTCAGAACTGCCCTGATCTTTGCAAACATCATCATTCTTTCTAAGATATTACTATCTTATCACTGCATTCCAGCCAAATTCTACCATGGGCAATTTTATTGGCTTGAATCTAAATTTTGAGAAAATCTACTTCTGGCTTAGTGTTCTGGCCATTATTGCTGTTTTATTTCCAAAGTAATTTTATTTCAACAGTCCCAGATTGAACCCAGAATTGTTGCCCAGCATAGTCAGAGCCCCGTACTCTCTGATCAAGTTATTTTAGATTTTCTCTAGGTGGAGAAGCTAAGGTTTGATATCAAGTTGTTAACGTGAAGATGGGATTCCTGATTTAACAGTGATAAATAGACATTGCATAATGTAATAGAAAGGTACATAAGGTACGCTTAACAAAATGTATAGCAATAGTATTACACAGTTCAATCACAATATCAGTGTGATTTGGATTACTCATCCCTGTAATATGCTCACTGTCATGACACATGCCAATCGACAGAAAGGAATATGTGGGTTGAAACCAGCTCAAGGCCCTTATTTTTTTTTTTAATTCTTTTTTTGATTGTTCAGTTTTGTCAGTTTTTATATTCTATGCTGGACTTAGCCAGATATTCACCCTCCCTGTGCTAGTCTGGCTAATTCAGGGAAATGCAATCACTCTAATGAACATAGAGAGAAATATTTACACCACCAGTTGATCCACTCAGCTGTTGATAGTTGTTTATCTACAGCAAAGACCATCTTCCCCATCCTTTTTTGTGTTCAGATAAAACTCATGTTCTTTGCAGCAACTGTGGTCAGTCATACCCCGTGTTATTCTCTGAGCTTTATGAGCACATCATCTTTATCCATCTCCTCTGAGCCCTCTTCTATTTTAGGGGATAATCAGTCAGTCAGAAGTGTCAGCATAAATAGGTTTAAAACTACAACTATTTTTGGGAAGCCTATATGCAATAATGTTCTTCACACCCTAAAGACACTGAAAAGGTTTTACTTTCATGAGCTGTTCTGGTTAACAGCACCAAGAAAAGGAAAAGAAAAATATCAGAGGAAAGAGGTTATGGAAGAACCCTTAATATATTTAATATGGAATTATATTAAATCCAAACAGAATTATTTCATTATTACCACCTTTTATTGGAATATTCTCTTGGTAACAGACTAATTTTAATGCAAGTGCATATTAGATTTCAGACTAGAAAGAAAATGCAGATTAACTTGAATATATATATTCACCAATAATTGCTACCTAGTGAAGAAGAGGAAAAAAGTGGATATAATTAAAATAGAATGTAATGAGTTTTGTAACTTCAGTGACTTTTTAAAGAATATGAAACATTTAATGTGCCTATAGAGATTGAATGAGAAATGACTTTGTGTTACACTATCTCACAGCCCTTGAAGATTTAAGCCAAACAAGAGCTGTCAGTCATCTTCCATACAGTGCTCTGAAAGGTCAGCTGCAAGGACTGCACTTTCCTCCTGACCTGTCTTGATTCTTGGAGTTATGAGCAGTACTATGTTTATAAAACCTGCAGCTTGCACTGCTACTTAAAGTAGCACTTTGGCTGATGGAAGACAGAGAGGAAAAAAGAGTGATTGGGACAGCCCTCCTGAGTGGATTAGAATAAGCATGTGCTCCTCTGTCTTGTATCTGCCCTGCTTACTTCTAATTAGATGTTTTCTCTCTTTCCAGCTGCTCCTGTAAGAACCTTAGAGTCCTGATATACCTTTGTTTTACTCTACTAGCTCCAAGTTTTATTTTTTATGGAGTGTTTAAATGATTTTTTATTTTGCTTTTCCCAGATGAAAGGAGCATGGTGTAATAAAAACTATCCAGAAAGACAAAAGGGGATGAATTTCCAACAAGATTTCTCCTCCAGTTGCGATGTAGTACCCTTTTCCCAGCTACTCAGCAAGGATTTTCATGTGGCATATTCCACTGCAGGTATGGTGGATGTTGCCATCCAGAAGTACCTTGTATTTCATAGCACATTACCACCAATTTAAAGGTAGTTATTGAGTTATCCTCCAGAAGATACTAGCAGCATGACAGATCCAGAAAAAGACACAAAGGCAACTGCATAGAATGACAGACAGTCCCACCACCTGCAAGAGTGCAGGGCTTTGATTGATCTGGGAGCCCCTTTGCTCCCTTTGCTACCATGCAATGGCAGCAGATACCCTCAGACTTAATGCCTCAGCAAGAAGCCTATGGTGTCATTTTGTTCTCTGTGAGGCCAGTTTGACTGATCCTTGTGATTTTAGCTAGAACTGGTTGCATTCAAAGGAAACACCAACTTTAGGTTAATGCTGTTAGGAAAAACCTAACAGCATTGAATCAGACTTTCCTGAGCATACCGACATAGTTTTAAGGGAAAGAAAACAAATTTGAATTTCCAGTTATCATGCCCTTCCCTCTCCTAAATAAAATTCTTAGTAAATAAAATTTAGTAAAAAAAAGAAAAATTTTTACAGGATCTGTTTAGGTGGTCAATCTCAGAACCCTCTCTGTTTTACACAGAGGAAGCAAAAAAGAGAGACTGAAATTATTAAAAAGAATAGAGAAAAGAAAAACACTCAAGACTCTTCTCCCCCAACCTCATCAAACACAGGGAAAAGGGAGATGTTTATCTACTCTATTAGTGCACATTGCAACACAGCTAAATACAGGAGTGCTGCTTGCAAAATGTTACTAGGCAAATTGCCCAACAAATGGTACAACCAACTAGTGAAGAAATATTATAAAGGGTAACAAGCTACTGCAGTAAATGCAGACCTTTTATTATTGCAAGGCAGGCACTCTGTAGGGAGGTAGAACTCTCTGAAATATGTGAGTCTGATTTCACTTCTCAAATGTGCCTCGAATTACAAGAAATGCCAACCTCTTTGCTCCAGAAGTGCAAAGGGCTCTCCAAGATGTGGTACCAAGGTATTTAGGCATTTTTGAGGAAAAACAGATGTAAGACAACATATCTCTGATCTAGATGATTAAGGAAAAGACAGCCATGAATTTTTTGTTCTTGTA
>WEIV01009420.1:1291-24125 GCA_013390005.1 Calyptomena viridis
CACCACCAGCCACTCACCCTACCAAGCAAGACAGGCTTACAATACACTAGTTTTTTCTTGTATTTCCTCTCCCAGCTCCACAAAACGAAGTTCTCACGCTCATCTACATGTATAAGAATGTTTTCTTGGCTTTTTTTCCTATTGGAGCCATCCCGTGAACTCTTAGTCACTCACCAGCAATATCACTGAAATTGCTTCACATAAGATTCTTCCCATCTTTTGGTTACAGAACAATTGCGTGGACATCCTGTGGGATTTGCCTGTGCTCCACTTATTTCCTCCTTGATACTGCCTGTGAAAGAGCAGTATTATCCTGCATTAAACATGGCAGAACTCCCACTGAAGTTTCTGTGTTTTGCCTGTGTAAGGAGTGCTGTGTCTATTTATGGTCACTTTTCAGTGCAGGGTCTTTTTTTCTTTATTTGTGAGAGCAAACAGCTGTTCTTTGGATATAGTGACCTTTTGCACAACTTTACCATGGCTCCAGAGTCCTTTACTGTGGGAATTACAGAGAAAATACTTTCAGAAATGCAGACGTGCAGAAACCAAGTAGTTCTCCAGCAGCTCTGTGCTAAGAAATAATTAGTGTGAGCAATCTCTGTTGCAAACAGTCGTGTTTCTTATTGCTGACAGACTGCTTTTTTGCTTTACTGTAAAATGTATTTCTTAAGACATTTTGGAATACATGGATTAATAAATAATCACCTCAGGAAACATAAGATTACAGAAATGACCATTAAGCTAAAAAATTAATTCTAAATATAAAATGACCATGTCTCTTCCCTCATGTATTTAAATATNCCTCTTGAGGGTGCCCTAGCATCTGGTTCAAAGTTTCTCAGGATAAGCTTTTATTTCCTCTGCACAAGTTCTATTTCACTGTGTTTCTGAAAGATTTACCAAGGTCTGTCAAGAGATAGCTCACTTTTTAACGGGGAGGTTTCAGTGGAGACAAATACAGTTGAAGTAAGGGAGGACACAAAGGGGAAACTGAATGTGCACTTAACAGACTGCTTTTTATATTATTCATTGCCTGGTCTGTACTGCCACAAGGACATGAAAAACATCATCATGATAATAGGAAGAGAACCATAATTACCTTTTGACAATAAACTTCTGTGATATTTGTTTGAGGTGAGGGATTTCATATCTTTTGCTGTGGCAACTGTTTTGTTCCTTGTTATCAGTAACATAGATACTTAAGACTTCTAAGTAAAATCTTAAAATGTTAAATTTCAGGTTTCAGCTAGCACAGAGAAACAGAATTAATCATGAAAAAATAGTTATGCAATTTCCTGTGTTCAAGTTCTGCTGCTTAGTTTATCTACTATGAGCAACAGCATGTACGTAATGCTAATGGCTGCTAGCAGCTAAGCAGGGAATAAGTGACACATAGCTTATTCATACAGTGTATTTGTAGATTTATATTTTTTTTGAAAACCATTTTGCTATGTAGTATTTTTCAGTGCTTGGGGGTTATTGTTGTTTTAATTTGTCTTACATAAAATCTGTGTTTCTGAAAGTTATAGAAATGTTATAAAAAGAATGTATTCTATTTATTAACTCTCATTTGGCCATATCATACTTCTGTAACAAACAGTGTAGCTGTGCAGCGAAGAAGCAGACTAGAAACAGTTTTTCTAGTCTGTCTTTGAAGAACAAATAACAGAGAGAACTGGAGTCTATAGAGAGTAATGTTGGCCAGATAGTATTAATAGAAATGAGAGTAGCTTCTCTTGGGGTTTTTTCTTTATGTGAGATGAATTATCTGTTGATTCTGGGTAGTACGTGTGTGCATGAGAAAATTTTGTTAGGTTTCCTTCCTGTTTTTAAAGTGATGTTTCTAAGGTAAGATAGTAATAAAAATTCTACTCTTTTTTGTTTTGATTGTAAGGCCTACCAAGAGTTTTCAAAGATGTGTGCATTTAATTTTTACCTTACTGAGCTTTCGTGATGAAGTGGTTGTATTTAAGCATCCAGCTAGTAACAGATTTCATCAAATGCTTAGTTAATTTCTGAGATAATGTGGAGATAACCTTATGCACTGTATGATTTGGCATTTCCCTTTTGTTGTCAGTTCAAGTCACTGGGTTGTTGAAATGAATAACACTTCAGTAAAATAAGACATTGGCACAATCCTTACAGTGGTGTCTGTATAGGAAGGAGCACTTTGGCTTAGTATCTTCTGTACTCGTGCTTTTTAATGCCCATGAGTTTCTTCAAGAATACTTTAATGGATTGGTTTGAAGTCTCTGAGTACTTTTTGGTATACATAGAGAGGTTTAAGTGTTTCAGGTTAGAAGTACTGAGTAGCTTTTGGGCATTTTTTGTCTGAAGTTACCAAATACCAACACTAATGGCTAACTTCCTCCAAACACTTGTGCCAAAATGTAGGTATTATGTTTTGTGTTTGTGGGTAAAACTGCTAGTAACACACCAGTGTTTTGGCTGTGCCTGAATGGCACTTGCACAGCCTCAAAACTTCCCCCGACACATTCTCCCCATAACTAGTGAGTAGGCTGGTAGTGGACAAAATCTGGGGAGGGACAAAGCCGGGGCAGCTGCCCTGAACTGACCAGAGAGGAAATGCCATGCCATGCTGCCATTCACCTAGCAAGCTCTTTTTATCTTGATCCCTGAGTTTACTTGATTTTGCTCTTCCTTTTGTCTCCTCATCCCACTGAGGAGGGTGGAGGGGAGTGAGAGAACATCTGGGTGGTGTCAAACCACCATGTGAGGGAAGGAATTTATTTGCTTACATCAGCCTTGTATAGGCTTTTCAGAGATTAAGGGAAGTGTGTTAGCCTGTTTCAGTTTACATCAAAGAATTAGAAAATGAGAAAAAGGGTGAGCATTGCTGTATTTGAGACCCTCGAGAGGGTTAGGTCAGTGCTGGCATGCCTGGTGATTTTTTTAAGCACAGAACATGTTTTGAAAGAAAATAACTGACAGGTGACAGGTTTGGATTGTACTTCTTTGATGTTGGAAGGCACACCATAGTTGCATTAGATGCTAGTGCCCATGTTTTGAATGGACTGAGATTTAACCAGTACTCATTTTCTTCCTGTTCTAGACTGAGATCTCTGTCCCGCTGCATTCTGTCTTACATGTTTATTTCAGCAGAGGTTGCTCCTGTACATCTTGTTTAGGTGTCCTGCTGTCCTTATGCTCATTTGTAGGTGAAAAGACATATCTATACATGTATGGAAGGTTAACATTGTTTGGAGATTCACATTATGAGTTTAATACTATAGGATTGCTGTGTTGAAGTCTTTTTTTGAGATTTGTCCTTCAGTCTTCAACAACTAAATTTATGGGCCACAGGAAAAATTAAGAGAACAACTACTTCTAAAATGTAAAAAAAAAAAAAAAGAAAAATTAGTTTTATTTCCACCTCGTTTATTTTCAAACATTATTTCTGTATTGAAATAATAGTAGATGTGCCTCATGAGCATTATTAATGGAAACATTATTGATGTTTTCTATTCTGCATTTAGTGGGAGAAAGTGTCATAATTTGCATTTTTTGAAGCATATATTTAATGAAGTATTCAAAGAAAATTGACTTAGGGAAAGTTATTGCTAGAACTTGCTTTTTCATTTTACACTTTGTCTAACATTAGCATACAAGGGACTTTCCAATGAAAATGAGTAATCATTTTCTCTTTCAAGAAGAGAAGACCTATAAAAGGATCTGAGATAGGACCCTACAGAGATCAAGCGTAGCTCCTGATTTCAGAACATTTTGGAGGCTCACAAGGGGAATTTCGTGTTTGGGGATTTTTTTCCATTTCAGTCTAAGTGTGGACACACTTACTAGAAGAGTTGGCAGAAAGGAAGTAGTGGGTGTTTCAGAGTCATACTGAAAGCAACAGGTGGCACAGCCTATGGTTGTATTTTTTAGCCTCAGATGAAGCATAACATACATTAGAAGAATAAGAGGGCAAGAATCTTTGAAAGATTCATGTGTGGCACAGACTTTACAGATGGGGCGTTGCCTTTTTCACCTTTTGGTCTGTAATGGACAGAGCATATAAAATGCAGTGGGAAGAAGGTAGTTTACAGAACATGGCTCTCAATGACAAGAAGCTTTCAGAAAATAATCTCAGTGGGGGTTTTTTATCTTCTTTAGCTTTGCAGTCATTCTGAGGAGAAACTCCAAGGTCTGATAGAGGCAAGGTCAAGGAGCAAAGCCCTCCATGCTCCTCTCTAAACAGCAAGGCATGCACTCCTGCAACCACTGAGGAGCTGTGTGGCTGCATGAAACCTCATAAGCACAGCTGTGAACTGTGCTGGGGAAACCGTGTGCCAAGGAGATGGTGCAGCATGGTCTGCTCTAGGGGGATAGCTGTAAGCTGACACTGGAAGCAAAATGCGGGCTTAACCAGTAGTTCACTGATGGCAATTGGAATTTTTGTTGCCTGGAAAGGGTTTGTCATGGTTTCCATAGAAGTCGATTTGCTGTAGTTTGTGGGTTTCCCACAGGGATGTTTCACAGTGGAAGCAGGTCCAGAGCGGTGATGCTGGCTGGCTCTGGAGTCAATTAGAAGATGAACTGGATGAATTCAGGAGAAAGAGAAGAACGGGTTTAAGAGGATATGGGTAGAGGAGGATGCTCATGCATTTGTGAATCTCTACTGTGGTGTTAGTACCAAACATCTTTTCCAACTGAATCTGTTTAGAAAACAGTAGGCTTCTCATCAATGAGGATAATGCATAAAAACTACTGAAGAATGTAAAATTTGCCTCAGGTCTCTTTGGGCTTTTTGTTGATTGCTAAGCCATCATTGCTGTTTTGGTATGATGATCATTCTCTGAAGCAGAGGTGAAAGAGGAGAGGAGAGGAAAAAAGAGAAGAGGAAATCTGTATTTCTGGATTTTTCAAATTCTATAAACTTGTTTGTAATATTGCAAAGCAAGTTCCAAGTTCCACAAAATCTCTGGGAAATGTGCCAATGTGTGAACACACTTTATTTCTCTAGCATTGATGACTTGAAGTTGAGTAGCTTGAATTCAAACTGAAGATCTCACTTCAAATTACCATTAAATACATGGTTGAGGGTAACTGAGAAAAGCCACTGGCAAAATACCATGGTAGTGTAATAATAAATAACAGTAATAGATTTTGTTTAAGGTCTTTGTTTAAAGGTTCAGGATTGTCATAATTCTCTTTTTTTTATTCGATTTATAACAGCAGTAGTAAAGTAGACAAATAGTATACCTGCTGTATACCTCTCTAATGATACATTTTAAAGTTCATGAAGCCCACAGAAAAAAAAACAAAGCAGGTAGTACAGTGGAGAGGACATATTTCTAAAGTTTTTGGCAAATACTAGCTAATAATGATGGTGTCTTTTGTTATATTTCTCTATACTCCTCTCCAACATACATAGTAGAAAGAGAAATTGATGCAGAAGGCTGTCATATTAACAGATCTTGAAGGAAAGCAAGCTAAAGACAGAAAATCGTTCTGGAGTAAAAACATCCATTAATCTTACTTAAAAAAACCACAGGAATTTCTCTTGAAAAGTTATTGCCTGTAAAATCAGTGGTGGGATCTGCAGCCTTTCACATAGGTGTCATATTTGTTTTTGATGGACTGTAGCTGTGTCTGAAAACAGTCTTTTCCTTGGTGCATTGCATGTCCTTGTGAAACCAGTTGGTGGGCTTGACAGAATTCTGGTTACATTGCATTGCTGCTTAATTGGCATTGTTTGCAGTGGAACTAGAGGTTAATAGGATGTGAAAAGTGAATGACACTCATTCTTTAAAGGTGCTGGTTCTTTGGCATGGCAGCCTGCAGATGGTTTTGTGAGGCAATCTCTCACTTTTGAGCCCTACATTAAGTTGTGATGCAGCGAATTGTTTCTGTTCAAAGATGTTCTTCAACACATACTTGCGCATGCTTCAGTGAATGCTTTTTGACTGATTAAAAGTTTTGTGTAGTCTTGATCCTAAGGAGTAACTTCTGCCTCCTTAATTTATTGAAGTAGCTTACTTTTATTTGTATGAAGACTGTCTCTTCTGGGTGGTTAATTCAATGACAACTGTGGTATTTATTATGGTAAAATCAATAGCTTTTATATGTGATTAATCTGCACTGATTCGTTGCAGTGACCAAATTTAAAGACCTGTAATGCATACTTTCAGTAATAATCTCTAAAAGGAAGACTTCAGATTGTATTGATTAAATAAAAAAAGGTCAGCTTTTGTTGTATATAATTGAATTTAGTCTAACAAGTAACACCGAGCATGTGTTTTTACTGTACCTATGCAGAGCTGATGTTAGATATCATCGACTTCAGCTGTTGGGGGAAGTTGGGCAGAAACTGAAAGCAGTTTTAACTTGTTTGCAGTCCAGTGAGCATAGAGCAATCCTGAACATATTCTGAAATTCACAGGTTGCACTTTCAACATCAGTTTCAATATCAGTGCCATTAATGGAACACTTCCATGGTACAGGGCATGATCCACATCCTGGAATCATCTTTATAATTTTTTATAAATTGGACAAACACAGAATGTTACATAGTTTTGTTTTGGTTTTGTTGGGGTTTTTTTTAATCTTTTTAGAGTAGATTTAACTGTTGTAAATTGTTAGAAAGTGGTCTCTGAAGAATATCGACCTATCGAATACATGTTCTGGGCAACAAGTGAATTATTCCAGGGTTTTCTGAAGTAACGGAGGCAGAATTTAACAATTTGAGTAGGTCCTTCCATTATTGTCTTCCTAATTCCTTAATATGCATAGTAGACACACTGCATTTTATTCTTATTCCTCATATATTTGATTTTTCTGGGGGTTTTTTCTGAGCATGACTGTACTTGCACTATTTTAAAAAGAGAAAAAATTAGATTTTTTTTTTTCTGTTACAGAAATACGTTTACTGGGAATTAGCATAAGAACACATGTTCACATCAGTAGGAAAGACTAGATCTAATGATGAAAGCTAGAATTAGGGCAAGTTACTAATTTTCATTACATCCCTCCAGTAATATTCTATTGAAATTTTCATAGGAAAAATGCTAATCAATTGTAAGTTATAGTAATGCTTTTGTAAAATACTAAGAATTCTGAAAGTTCTTGAAGTACATATTTTGTATCTGAAATTACCTGTGTGTTTCAAAGCACTTAGCAATGTCTCCAGTCAGTCTGATGGACATTTGTATTACAACTTTGCAGTAAGACTACATAGTTCTTTTTTAGCTTATTATCCTTTAACTGAATGGTTATTCTTGTTCAAACAAAGGTTTTTCACTGTTCTTAATGTGACATGGCTTTCACAGAGAAGTTTTGGCTGATTTAGTTGAGGTGTCTTATCCAATCAGTCCCACTCTTTTTACAAACCAAATTTCTTTTTCACTCTATTTGCCCATTTTTGACATGGGAGATAGCTTTGCATGTGGTAATTTTTAATGAACATTTTGTCATGCCCTCACCAATTTCCAGAAGTCAGGACCTCACAGCCCAGTTTACAAAGCACAGAACTTCAATATTAACATGCATATTGGGTTTGTATAACCAAATTATTGCGCAGAACACAGGTCAAATTCATTTCTTGGCTGCATTACCTTTGCTGACCCAAGATACTATCAAGGTTTCATCCCAAGGGACTGCTTCAATAGTCTTTCAGAGGCTTGAATAGCAACTCTGAGAAATATAGAGTCTTTCAGGAAGGGAGTATGGATGGTAGAAAGCTGGACACTTATTCATCACCCTGCCCGATCTCTGCCTGTTAAAATTGCCCCTGTGTACTGAGAGAAATCGGATGCACTCTTTAAGTTCTGCTTTTTTCAGTTCAACTCCAGCACATGGATAAGGTCCCAGATTTGGGCTTGTGTTGCTGTCCTTAAGTTGGAGGCTGACCTCTGGTGGCAGCCTTCCTGATGCCACAGACCTTCTGCCTAGGAAGGAAGCCAGCCATCACAGTAGGTCTGGATCAACCCTTAGGTCCCTGAAATGCTCCAGTAGTAGAAAACAGCGGTGTTGTCTCTTGTACCACCCCTGGATGGAAAGGGAGCACTAGAAGATGAGGAGAGAGGAAAGGAATGCTTTCTGGCTATTTTCTCAGTGGAAAAGTCTGCTTCAAAAACAGACACACCATGATCATGAGTCAAAATATAAGCTTAGACTATAAATGACCTGAAAAAAGAATCTCAGGGAAGTAAAATACTTTTCTCCTGTGAATGCCTTCTCATGTTGCTATTAGAAAATGCCATTTTCCTGTACACTACACTTTATTTTTTTCGTGTGTATGACACTTTTCCCTACTTCCAATCTTATTTCCCCCACAGATATGTTTCTGTGTGTGGAAGAGTGATAGTCTTATTCTACTGAGTAGAAAACTTAATCTTTAGAACCAGTAAAATATTCTTGTGTGATCTTCAGTCTGTTTATGATTCATTTGCTTCATTGCTTCTGTTTAATCCAAACTAGCACCTTTTTTTAGACAAGAATATAAGTAATACTTACAACAGACATGAAAGGTGGAAAAGGAATTGACTCCCTCTAAAACATACTTTAATGTGTAGCCCTATTTACTTAAAACACAATTTCTTTCTTTTGCCTTTTTATTCTTTCTTTTGCTTTTATAACTGTTTTGTTAGGATTGGGCTCGGTCTGCTTTCTGGATGGAAATCTAACACTTTTGTAGGAAAAGTTTTTTTCCTAACTTAGTTTATATTGCAGCTGTGTTTTATAGCTATAGGTATATTGTTTATCTTCTGATATTTTATGCAGAAAGAATTAAAGGAAAAAGTAGGACTACATGATTACAGCAAATAGTTGCTTGGGTTTGGTATTCAACTTGTTGTTTCTATTTCTTCACAGTTAATCAAATACTTTCATGTTTTGTTATCATGGCTACTGTACATTGCTACAGACATTTGTTTTGTATTAGCTTAGATTCGACTGTTTATGTACCATCTAAACACATCTTCGTCTTACATTTCAAATCCTCATAAAATCACATGTGTGCTTCTTGATCACTGTTTGTACACCTGTGGGTGACACTGTTCGAGTGTTCTCCATCATTTTGCAAGGTTTTATCTTAGCCCTTAATATTTCCATGTTTTTAAACAGTCCCATGGGGCAATACAAAAATACAAGAAAAAATAGTCAACTATTGAAAGTGTAAGGAGAAAAAAAACCCAACAAACACTAATGCTAGCAGCTTTTAACAGATGTGTAATAAAAAACTAATTTACTTGATTCACGTTCAGTCTATAATAATCAAAAGTAGATTGGTTTGAACTTACGGGCTGACACATTGACTTTTATAAGTGTGAAGGTAGTTCATTCATTTATAATATGTGTGTGGGGAATAAAAGAAAAAAAAATTGATGCAATTTTATTATTTATCACTGTGAGAGTTGTAGTTTATGGCCACATGTTGATAAAAATACAGAAGATTTTTTTATCAGGTCAGAATTTCTTAGCCTGAAGGAAAAAATTAGCATATCTTCATATTTATCTGAGCTGGCAATATATGCTCACAGCCCAGACAGCGAAGTGTATTCTGGGCTGCAATCAAAACCTCCATGTGTAGCCCTTCTGCTCTGGTGAGACCACACCTGCAGTGCTGCATCCAGCTCTGGGGTCCCCAGCATAGGAAAGATGTCGATGTGGTGATGTGAGTCCAGAGGAGGGCCACAGAAATGATGAGTTGGGTGGAGCACCTCTCCTTTGAGGATAAGGTGCGACAGTCAGGGCTGATCAGTCTGGAGAAGACGAGGTCCCAGCAATTGTGGCCTTCCAGTACCTGAAGGGAGCCCATAAGAAAGCTGGAGGGGGAGATCCTTTTTACAGAGGTCTGTAGTGATAGGACAAGGAATGGTGTTTTTGAATTGTAAGAAGGTAGGTTTAGATTAGACAGAAGGAAGCAATATTTTATGATGAGGGTAGTGAAATACTGGAACAAGATGCCCAGGGAGGTTGCAGATGTCCTATCACTGGAATTGCTCAAGGCCAGATTGCATGGGGCTCTGCACAACGTGATCTGGTGAAGTATGTCCATGCCCATGACCAGGGGAGAGATCTTTATAGGTCCTTCCCAACTAAACCAATTCTATGATTCTTTAAGTTGTACAATTCTGTATTTTACCCCGTTATCAGTACTGTAGGCATATGTTATCGTCTAAGTATGTCATAGAAATAAAGTATACGTGGAACCACTGCCACGACCCCTCCTCAGATGGCTACACCCCGACAAGCCCAGGCTAGCTCGCAGCCACCCTGAGGGGCTCTGGGCAGTATCGGGCACCAGGCGACCAATCGGTCCTCCACGGAAGGGCTCGGGACGCCTGGCGACTCAGGGGCTTCCAACCAGGCGGTACGTCCTGCCTCACACCCCGCAAGGGGCTTCTTCAGTGAGGGCAGTTCACCAGACCCTGGCTGGTGTCCCTGGAGGAGGATCAGNAACCACCTCACTGAGAGATACATATCTGTCCATCATATTTCACTAAAGAGCTGATCTGTCAAACAGGAAGACCTTTTCTGATGAAATTCACCTCTTTGCATTCTAAGTCTCTAAAATGTACCCTAGGTCTATTTTACTGTACCTTTACTATGTATCTCTGTGCACATGTAGTACAACTGTGATCTAAAATTTCTTACAACTGGCTTCTTTTAAAATTAGGCTATGTTTCATTCTTAAAAATGGTTTTGTGCATGAGTTGAAGGAACAATGATTTTTAGCAGAGGCATGTTCGTAAGTGTCAACTGATGATTTTCATAATGGAAGCAAGGGTTGATGTTTGTTTCTATGCAGTAGATGACTAACCACATTTACTGTCAAAGGTTCAGCTCTCTTTTTGGTGTAAAAAGATACCTAAGGGCTTAAATAACTTAAAAAATATATTGATGGATACTCTTTACAAGTTTCACCAGCAACATAAATAAGTAGCCTTTACTCTCCCTTTCTGTCCTGTAGTGTGATGTATCACAGAGAATATTACTGTCTGCCAAAGCAGCGGATCAGTGTTTCCAAGTATTTTAAAAGTTGGAGAAAGACCATAGTCTGGATATGCTCAGCACTCTTGGATAAGTAGGGAATACTGAGTAATGTTAAATGGGTACTTTGTGGGTAGAGCTGTGATGGAGTGGCCTGAGACAGCAGGGTATTCCTGTTTCTTAAGTCATGGTGAAAAGAGAAATCTGAAGTGAATTCCAGAAGCTTGAAGACTTGGAGAAAGGAGGAGATGAAAAGGAGTTGTGGAAAGCCCCTTTCGGCTTTTTCTCTGGGAATGTTGTGTAATTAAGTACAACCTGAAGACTTAAGTTGTCCCACCAGTGTCAGCAAAAGATTTGCTCAGCAAACTTATTTTTAAAGTTTTCCTGAATGTGACTTGCATTGTGAGAAAAGCATGGAAACGAGTAAGAAAAGATATGTCTTTTTGCACCACTGAAAAAAATACTTTGTGGCTAATTGTAGATGACAGTGAATAAATTATCTGGAAGACCAATGACAAGCAGGCAAAAATAGCTCTTCTGCCAGAAATAAGTAGCAGAGGTAACTTGGGCTTCTCGAAGCTGTTAAGAGAATGTTGAATGGACCAAAGCTTAGAACATGAGAAATTCTAATACAGGTTCTCAGAGGCACCAATGAACTTCTTAAGTAGATGTTAAAAATAATATATCTACTGCAGTGGGATGTGCGTGCTTTCCAGTCTACCAAGTAAGACTACAAGAAGATGTGAAGTGAACAGAGGAAATGATAATCCTCTTACCACTAATTAGTTTGGAGTAGGTCAAGCCCAGTCTGTTAATAATGACATGGTGTTACAAACAGTTTCATTCTGTAAGCTTCTTTCTAGTGATCTTTATTTCCAACCTGGTTCTCCATAGAGATAGTCTTTATCACTGTACATTTAAAATGTCAGTTTTCTGTTCCTTTGACTTTTGTCTTCACTGTCCTGAAAAATAGGTAGCTGTTTGCTTGAGTGCTGTTGCTTTTTCAAGTACAGTAGGCCAGTTTCAGTGAGAGACTTAAAAGAATTGCTAAAACATGCTAATTGCAGTATTCGGGAAATACCTTAGAAACTGTAGCTGTTACCTTTTAGGTCTATAGTTGTCATTGGGTGTCTTCACATTAGTGTTTTCATTGAGTATATGTCCTGATGATTCTTCTTTACTGTTTTTTGTCATGGAAGGATCTTAAAACATGTGATTTTCAGATTAAATAATCTGAGGCATTCCTGTAGCTCATCAAGTTGCCCCAACTCATTCTGTGATGAAAAAAAAAAACTATTGTAATGGGTATGATGTGGACATGCAGTTTGAGCACTAGTATATTGCTCATGGGATGGAAAGTAAATCAGTTTCAGTCACACCTTGGCTGTCTTTTTTCAAGTCACTTCACTTTGTTACTTTGGCTTGTTTAGCATTTTGGAATTAATTATCTCTTCACTCTTGGAGACATTTCTTCTTAGTCCTTCAACTTACTATTGAAAAAGGAAAGCATATAGTACTGGGCTAGTACCTCTGCAACCCTGTTATTTTCATTTATCCTAAAGATTAAAATTTAAAAGAATATATTACTTTACAGTATTGTTCTCTATGAAATTTCTGAAAAGGTTAGTACAGTATTACTATTTGATAGATATAGATATATATGACTTCTTATTTGTGAAATCTGAAGTGAACTGCCTGTTAAATCATTGTTTTCTTTTCCACATACAGCTTTTTTCAAGGTAATTTCAATTACTTTTTAAAAATATGCATATATGCAGAAATATGCAGTTTCTGAGGGTTAATTGCAGAATTAGTTGGGTTATGTTGTTTTGAGTATGAATAAATGTGTGTTGCCTATTGCTTACATTTTCTTTAATTTTTGTATCTCTTATGTTTTGTAAAATTTGCAACTCATGATGCTTGAAGTCCCTTCTGCAGAGGTTTGCTGTCTGCTTCTGGGACAAACCAAGCAAGGTTTACCTTCTTAAACACTGAGGGTGTTTCTAATAAAAACCTTACTATTTCTTTGAAATTCTAGAGCATCTTTTAGAATTTTTTTCCTTTTTGACAAGGAGTCACCACTCTACTTATTTTAGTCAGTTTTGAACGGCTTTATATCCCTGTGAGTACAAAGGCATTAACCAATTTCACAGATGTAGTGTACCTCATAATAGTGTGAAAATAAAAAAGCGTTTACTGGTGTTTTGTGACTAAGTGAAGACCTTGATCTGGCCTCAGCTGAAATACATTATATACAAGTGGGTTTACATACAGCCATATGTATTTATGGAAATAGCTTAGATTTTTCTAAAATTTGGAGTTCTGATTATACAGTTTAACTCTTATTCATGTTCTGGAATTCCTTGATCATGACAGCAGTGAGCAGGATGCCAGGTACCTCATTGCTAGCAAAGCTTTGTAGAGATGTGAACACAAAGAAGGGCTTGGTCTTGCAGGTGTGCTCTGTAGGAGGCCCTATGCCCATTAGCAGTCAGTTTTCACACAGTTGCACTACTGTTTTCTTTAAGAAGTTACTTAAGCAGATGGGAGATGATGAGTCATTCTGCTTTCCTACTGAAGCACAGGGTGCACAACCCCTGTACAGTCTTCAAGTTGTTCTCTTCTGCACTTGGCCAGATCAAGCCCCATGTTTCCTGCTGTCACAGTATGCCTTGTATCTCTTGGGAGCTCTTCTGAGGAAATGGTGTCTGTCTGTCTGTCTGTCTTGCTGGGATGCATTTACTTTAAAAAAATGTGGACTGTTTTGAAAATCCATGTTTATGAAGGAAGAATCAATGACTGCATCATGGGCATCTTATGCTGTGAAATTAATGACGGCTTAACGTAAAAAAGCTGGTGCCATTGGTTCATCAAGGCTTGAAACATGAGTCCTTTCCTTTGGGTGATTGCTTTTACCAAACAGTTAAAGGGGTTTATTCATCCTGTTATCTCCCTCTAAACCTAGGTCAATAATTTCTGTTTAGATGAAAACCAAAGGAGCTACTGTGAGTTCAAATAAAAATATTCTGATAGGTTGGAAATATTGCAGAAATGGGACAGAAATCGAAACATGTTCCCAGACTTAAACCTATTTGGTTAATTAGCCCTCAGTGTACCATTCCTTCTAAATATTACATAGGGCATGTGGCTTATGAATGTGGAGGATTCCAGTTGTTAAACCAAAACCTTTTTATTTATGTATTGGAAGAGTACATGAGCTTAATTGGTTTTAACTTTATCAAGTGTTTCTTAAGAGAAATGTTCTTCTGTATTATAATACTTCTTTGTATTTAACAGGTCATTTTCCTACTGAGGTAATTTTCCAAAAGTTGATTAAAGCAACTTTGGAAGCTGATCATGCCAGGACAATGGTGCAAAAATGGTCTTCTATACCAGGGAAGCCAAACAATTTTATTTTAAGACAGGTGAAAGTGAACTTTAAAATATTCTTAATTATTTTGCCATAGCCAGTAAAGGCTATGCTCACAGTAACTAAAATTATCTGCCATGGTAGTGACAGTAAACAGCAGCCTGCTGGCTGTGCTCTCCTTTAGGTGTGGCACTAGAACGTGTGTAACATGACTGCATTTGCCACTGATATCATTGATCTTTTCTTCCTCTGTTGAAGGAATATTGCCAGACAGAGTCCATTTTCTCAAGTGGTCCTTGAGACCTCCTTTATAAGTAAGAATTTTAATTCACTTGTCAGTGTAAGATGCAGGGGTAAAGGAAAAGCAAACAAACAAAAAACAACACTTGACATTTAAAGTAGTGAATTAAGTTTGCTAAAAAATGACGATTTTTGTGTTTCAGCTCTTCATAAAGTGCATTGCTCCTTTTAATGAAATGGTTTTTGTGTATGCTCTTTCAGAATCTTGTACTTTGAAAAATGCCTAGTAGATACCGTGCACACACTCAGCAGTGTTTTTGTGCTGGCTGTCATGTTGTCAGTGAGATCTCAATAAGAAAAGGACAGATAATGAAAAATGCACTAAAACATTCACATAAATAGTCATTTGAAGGGCTGTTAATCATTGATGTGTTTAATTATATTGAAGACAAGAAAGCACAAGCAAAGGCTTTATTCTCTCTGAGTTTAAGGACGATACTTGCCCTAACACCTTCCAGAGAAAGCAAATGCTGAGTCCAAGAATGTAAAAGTCACTGTTTAAGAGATCCCTTTCTAGTCTGTGGTTTTACCAGTGCTAGATGTCAAAACAAAGGCTTAGCGGAAAAGTTAGAGGAATTGTCAAGTGTTTTACCCTGTCATATATGCTCTCATGGCCAGCAGTTTAGCAAACCTTTGCGAAAGAGCCTCACCAGGACTGCTGTGTTTGTGAACTTTAACAGTTTGTATCTTTTTTAGTCAGTTGGCCGTTGACATCCAATACATCCTGTTGCAGTGAATTCCCAGTTCAGTGTTGTGTTGTATAAAAAGTACTTTTGTCTGTTTATTTCAGACCTACCACTGAATTACTATACTGGGTTCACAGTTTTTTATGTTACAGTGCTTGTATTAAAAGTAGCAATTCAATCCCTATTTGCCACCTTTGCACACTACATAATTTTGGAGCCTTTGGCCATCTCCCCACCTAGCTGTCTCTTTTTCAAGCTGCTCTATTTATTCTCTGCTCATACAGAAGTTACTTTATTCTTCTGGTAATTTGTGTTGTCTGTTCTGTTCTAAAGTATCTTTTCAGAAAGTGTAGACAGTATACATCCTCTAACTTCTCACACTTATATAGACACTCTCAAGGAACACTGAAATGTTTTGTCTTCTTTCTCAAAATCTTTTTTCCCCTGCCTTCTTATTAATACTAATAACTCCTCAAATACCATGTAAGATTTCTCAGAAAGCTCTTTTAAAAATATTCTCTCTGTCTAGTGGCTGTAAAAGAAACAAAATTTCTGTGACAGGCAAGTGTGTTGAGTGGTTTACTTGGAGATCAGCTTGCCAGTCAAGGAACTGAGTTTGGTATATAATCATTTGGAGCTATTCAGGGTTATAATATATATGTTTCCTCAGATTCAACCTTGTCCAGGAAAAGGGGTTAAAAAGTCCACTGGAATATGCACAACCAGATTCTGATACTTAAATATCTTGCGGAATTTGTAGATATGGCAAATAAAGATGTTAAGTGTGCTAAGTTATCCAAAACTTGAATGTAGCCAGTCATAGCTGATTTTCCTTGTCTGAGACAACACTTCAAATACAGCCATGAGAGAGCACATCTCATGTTTTAATCTTATCAGAAGTCCATAGTAGCAAGATGAACAATTAGAATTTGAATTCCCCAGTATCCATTTAATGGAATGATGATTGGCATTATTGTTGCATGTATTTATCATTGTATTAGAGTCTTCTCAGAAGATCATTTTAACATTAACTATTTCTAAAACAGATGTCTATGTTTTTATTTGTTTATTTGAATTTAATTTTTGTCGATAACTGCAAGAAGTCATTATCAGATATTAATAGTTCTTCTGCAATCATGCTATAGTAGTACATTCCTTTTTCATAAATATAAGGTTATCTTGCTAGATACAGGTAAAACTGTGGTGGGTTTGACTGTATATTAAACCATAGATGATATTTTGATCTGGCAAAAGCAGGTTGAGTGTTTTTAAAGGCCAAAACATTGAGGTTCTGTAAACACAAAGACAAATTTTTGTCAAACCGGTCTTTTAACAGTGCTTATTGTTGTGCAACAACAATAGTGCAGGTAATAAAAAATGTATGTATCTTGTATTCATTAGGGCAGACTTTTACACCTTTAATTGCGTTTCTTACAGCTTTCAGGTGTAGAAGAAGTTTTCCACGAAGTGGCCTTCGTGGTTCCTTTTTCCAGATCATTACAAAACATACCAATTTACTGCTGACACAAGGGTTAAGAGCAGTGCACGGTACACCTGATCTGTAACTGTTTTGGAGCCCAGTGGAGAAGATCTGGTTAAAAGTGGTTGAGGGGCAATAGTTTTGTCAGGTTACTGCTGAGCAAAGAAGGAATGTTTTCTGTTCTGCTCATGCTCAGCTTTTTATTTGGTTTCACTTAATTTAAAATTTCTTTCATGCAGTGTTGAGGCAAATAGTTTGAGGTCGGCTGAGGTTAATGAAAGATGAATGTTTTTGAGAATTGAAAACCAGTAAAATGTAAAAAAAAACCAAAAAAAACAAACAAACAAAAAAAACCAACAACAAAACACAGTATACCTTAATGTATCTGTAGAAGTCCAAAGCTCACATAGACGGAGAATTTGTAGACATCAACAGAAACATTCTTAAATTCTCACTTCCCACTGTAATCCCATTGATTCTGGTGAATAAACAGCAAGTATGGATGTTCATGACAGAGAGAATTTTTTCAGTTTCTGCTCCTTTACTTGAAGTGGAAAATCTTCTTAAAGCTTAATTCTTAAAGGAATTAGCATGCAAATACCTGAAATCATCTGTGCTAACTTCCACATGCATCTCTGAACAAGTACCACTTTAAGAGTTTTTACCAGCCTTCTCAGGCCATTTTCTGCATAACTTACCTTGTCTGTTTGTTAAATTGCATAAATTTTTTTGTGTGCATGAGGGAATGATGGATGTCATATACCTCAGTGGTATCAAGGCTTTTGGCACTGTCTCCCACAATATTCTTGCATCCAGGTTAGGATATTGTTGTCTGGACAATTAGATGTCAAAATCTGGCAGAATGCTTGGGGGGGGTACACATAGGCCAACAGGAGGAAATCCAGCAAGGATATATGTCTAGTCCTGCTCCTGGGAAGGGGTAACCCTTGCAGAATTACAGGCAGGGGCTGACGGAGTGGCTGGGATCAGCCCTGCTGGAAGGGACCTGAGTATCTTGGCAAGTAGCAAGAACACAAGCCATCAGTGCTCCTTTTCAGGAAAAGGACAAAAGCATCTGGAGCTGTATTGACAAGCCTGTACCTGGTAAAGCAAAGGAAGTGGTTGCTGCCCTTTGTTAGACCACATCCGGAGGAATTTGCCCTAGTTTGGGCCCTCTTAAGAAGGAATGATATTGGCCAACTGAAGCAGGTTGAGCTGGGAGCTTCAAAGGTGGTTGAGCTGCAGCACAGGCCCAGCCAGCAGTGGCTGAGGGACCCTACTTTGATAAAGAGATTGGACTAGAGACGTCCCTTCCAACAGGAATAATCTCATGATTTTCATAGAAGTCATTATTATGGAGATGTTTAGTTTTTTTACCCATGTCTCAATTTAAAATCAGATTTTTTTAATATAGCTTTTATGACTTTTGGTATTATCTTAGTAGAATCAAAGAAGACTCTTTCACAAAAGTTACATTTTTACATACAGAATTTTAAAACATGGTGTGGAACTGCATGTAAGAACTAGGTTTCATTAAGATAACATTAAAAGGGAAGGAAAAATTATTTATGTCCAAACTATCAGAAATTATTCTAAAATAATGCTGGCACAAATCCATTATTGACAGTACTTATGTCCAGTCTTAACAAAAATACCAAAAACATTTTTGATTATTTCACTTTTATATGTAACATACAATAAAATATGTGAGATCACTGTTTAGATTTTAAAACCACATGAAATCTATTTGAAGTGTATATGCCCGGTAAAAAGAAAGGATTGTAGAAAAGAGATTGATATTGTACTGGATGAAAGAGAAGGTCTGAGGTGTGTGGCCATGGCTTATTACCTAATATGTCTGAGGCAAGTAAAGATCTTGAAGGTAAAGATGCTTGAATTTGGGATGAGGAGCTGAGGTGAAAATAGACAGAAATGTATCAGAAAAAAGAAGTTGAAGCAGAAGGGCATTGTTAGAAGAACTAGTACCTGTTTGAATATACCTTCTTTTCATGGAAAAGAGAATTTTAGCACTCCCTTACTTTCAGACTGTTAACCTTATAGTGTAGTGCGGAGTTTTTTTAGTTACCTGTTGCAAACGTGGTATTTATAAAGTGCAATTTTATAAAAATCCAGTTCATGGATCTAAGTACTGATCTGACCTTCCTTTCATTGCAGATAGTTCAACACACTCTATTCTTTCATGAGGGTTTTTTTGTGTTTATGAGTGCTGTGTTTTTTCCTCATCCCCTGGAGATTTACTTCTAACTTTTGAGTATTAAGCTGAAAGTAATGGTATCTTGCCATCCAGGTATTTAAAAGTAATTTGAAGTGAGATCTCTTTGATTCCAAGCTACTCAACTTCAAGTCACCAACATTATAGAACTGAAGTGTGTTTACACACACACAGTGTGTAAATGTGTGGCACATTTTGGTAAATTCAGTAATCTTCAATAAATTCAGCCTTCAGGCTCCACAAATGAGTTGTTTTAGCACAAGGTATCAAGAGAACAAGAGAGCACTTGTAGTGGTGCACTGTGTGGCCACAGCCTTCCAGTTACTGTGTTCATAGTGATGCCCATTTTCTTACATGGTAAATGCACCTATTGCTTTGTCAGTTAAGCGTATTTCTTTATCCACCTGGAAAATCTGGAATTAGTCATGGGTGAAGAACTAGAGATTAGTTATGAGAAACAAAAGAGATTCTTACTTGCTCCTGTGGTAAGTTGCTTTCTTCATGTTGTAATCTTAATTATACAGAAAGTGAGTGCATCCCAGAAAAATAGGTCTGAAGAGTATGTTTAGGCTTTAAACTAAAGTTATAACAAAACTCCAGAAACTGAAAACAGGTAGAAAAGTACTCACTCGTTAAAGCATGTACAACATCAAGTGATCTGACTCAGCCTTAACTAGGTTTCATACTGGAGAAGCTACTTGATTGCCAGAAAAGATGGCACATACCTTTAAGGAACAAAATCACAAAGACTACTTATGTCACAACCAATTTTATTAATTCCAGCAGAGTTTGGGAGCCAGAAATTTACAGAGATCAACTGATCTGCAGGAAGCTTCAGCCTAGAACACTGAATGTCTCTGTTTCATTCATTGTGCTTTTTCATCTGAAGTATAATTGATCCCAAGTTACAAAATTTTGATAGTAAGTACAGCAAGTACTATATTTTCAGTATGGAGTTTGGATAAACCAAGCCTGACTCTGGTCTGATGAGGCGTATCTCCCTTGACCCGCTTCCTAGACTATGATAAAAGCAATTCACAGCCTATAACTAAGAGTTCAGTGATACATTGCAATGATTTTACATTTGTGTGGTAACACTTTGTAATGCTTACCTCTCTTACTTGCACATTCCCACAGTTTGACCAGTACAACTGTGTGCATGGGTGCTATTTCTCTAAACCAGCAGAATGACCAGGTCTAACAATCTAAGTACTCTTTTATTTCTATAAAGTACTAACAAATTTTATATTGAATTAGACTTGGAAGAAGTTTTACCAGTAATAAGCTGGTACTGTTTTAAAGAAGTTCTATTTTTAAAGGTCAGGCATGTAGAATGGTATCAATGGCAGATTTTGAAGGTATGAGTGAACGTATGTGGGCTCTACATGCTGGAGTCCAGCTAAGTTCCCATTTGCCTCTTTGAAAACTCTCCGCTGCTTCTAAACCCATAACCAAATGTATTGTTACTGGCTCAGGAAGATTGTGCTGTAGCGTCAGTCAGACCTGTGAACTGCTGAGTGCAAAACAGACTTTTAAAAATCATTAACGTAAGACTTTGCTTTTCTGGAGACTGATGGCAGCAACCAGGAAGTTTTATGTGCTTAATCACAAGCAAGGAATTACAGATTTTCTTCTGTTTACTTCTGAAAGTTAAATTCTTCAAGTGTTGTCTTTATTATTTCCATTTTCTTTCTATTTAGACAAGCAGTCTGTGAAGTAATCACTAGGCCAATCAACTTTCCAGTGTCAGGCTGACTTGATAGGTGAATTAGGTACTGCAAAGGGTTGGAGTTTATAGGAAGAGACTATTCCCTGATCTGGCTGATGAGGTTAACTGGAGTTTTTTAGCATCTGCAGACATCATAACTTCTTTTTAGGGTTAAAGCCTGAGCTAAGACACTTAGTTAGCCAGCTTTTCTTCAGCACTGTGTTAAATAAATCATTTATTCTTTTCTAGGAGAAATAAAGGCGCACCAGAACAGTGTCATCATTTATGATCTCATTTTAGACAAAAGAAGGAAACTTTCACCTTTTCATAGTGTAAAATGAATGCATAGTAGGTAAAATAAGTTCACAGCATTTATTCATGTGATGTTGTATGATAATTTCTTAATGTACATTTTGTTTCCTTGCAGATACTGGCTGACAAATAAGGTCCACATTAAACGACCCAGCACTGGTCTCCTCATGTATACGCTTGCCACCAGATTTTGTGATGAAATTCATCTGTATGGATTTTGGCCATTCCCAAAGGATTTACATGGAAAACCAGTCAAGTATCATTATTACGATGATCTGAAGTATCGGTACTTTTCTAATGCCAGTCCTCACAGGATGCCATTAGAGTTTAAAACATTGTATGTATTACATAATAGAGGAGCACTTAAGTTAACAACAGGGAAGTGCATACAGCAATAAAGCACATGTAAAGTACAATAAATAGAGAATACACACTTCATCATAAAGATGTTGTAAAATGGCAATGGGACCACAGTGGGGATTTGTTTGAATACCCACTAAGCCATCGGAAAAAGTAATTTTATCAGAAGTACATAACCAGCTGTTTTACCTGTAAAGTGCTGTATAACTAAGGTATGTCGACTGCAAGGATTCAAGTAAGTGCCACTTTCACTAAGAACAAAGCTTGAATGTATACTCAGTAGTGTTTACAGGATTCAGTGACATATTTGTCATGAATTAAAGAAGAAAAATAGAGCCTGCTGATTTGTGACTGTGGTCAGACAGCCCACAGAAGAAATACCCAGTGGATTGAATATTTTCTTGAGCAGATAAACCGGGCTTTGGCAGAAAACATCATGGTGGATTTGAGTAGAGAAAGTGAAGCTTGCAAGATCAAACAAATCAGTAAATGCCTTTAGTCAGAGAACTGTTTCTGATCTTGTACTATAACTGCAGTTTTTGTTGCTGTTTTTCTTACTGCTGTTGGTTGGGTTTTGTTGCTTTTAAGTATTGGAGCCCTCACAGGATTTTAGGGATGTTATAAGTAACTGAAAGTATATATCTTATGGAATTGTCTTAAGAAAAAAAAGATTTGTAAGCATGGGAGGGTGGAGGGGGAGATCAAATATTGTATCAAGTGTTATTGTGTTGTATCCTGCTGTCACACAACCCTTAACAATCCAAATGTTTTTCTAGCTACCGCTGTCAGTACCCATTACATGAAACCACTTGGAGATAATTTTGATCCATTTTTGAAGAGGAGTATTTCTCTTCTGTACAGATTTGAAGGCATACAAAAAGGTGCCCTTATTTTTGGTGCCAAAGATTACTCTTACAGACATTTTTTCCTTACCTTGAAGAAGTTCTGTAGATTTAGTCTTACATTGCTTTGCTGCTTCAGGGAACATAATCTTATTTACATTTTTAGACATCTCAAATCAAAGCCTCTTTACTGACTTTGCATACAGAATTTTTCAGGAAAATCTGCATATGAAATAAATCATTTCATACATGCAAATATATGTGTGTAAATACACACAATTACACAGAAGGCACACAATTATTCTTAGTGGAAAGGAAAACACAGTCTAAAGAAACTCAGGTGACAGTGGAACACATCTAAATAAAAGAAACCCCACCCCACCTAGCCAATTAAATGGAAAATAAAAGAACTGCAGATTACGCAGTTCTTACAAAACTTAAAGTTCTAATGCTGTTGGATGATCTCTATATGTAGTATATCTCTTTTGTATCAGCTTGATGTTCTGATATGTAATTGACTGCACAGATCTGCATTATCTCATTTTTTTTATAATCGTTGTTTATCCACAGAACTAAGAGTTCATTCACTTCCT
>WEIV01009420.1:24721-35676 GCA_013390005.1 Calyptomena viridis
GAACACAGGGCATCATGAGGAACTAAACAGCCATACAAATGGGAATGTATGTAATTTGTTGTTGATAAGCCAGAGGGTGTCAATTGTTTATGGTGTATACTTGCATTTTTGCTTCCTTGTAAGATTACTTCCTTGATGAAAGGTGGGCATATTCTTGATCTTGCTGTTAGGGTTTTGCTGCTTTTGATCTTCTAAAATATATTTCATATACACTGACAGAATTTCTGATGAAATGAAGAATTCACAGGTTGCTAGTCTCTTAGAAGCTCAGAAAAACATCTGCTTGAATTTATCTTCTCTAAGGGCATGTCTTGTCTTTTCTCAAGTGTCAGGCCATCAACAAAAAGCAGATTCAAGTAAACTTAAATATTAACTGACAGGTAATTTTGTTCACCTCAGAGAAGGTTTGAATATGCCAATTGAATGTGTCACTGACAGCAAAATAAGTGGGCAGACTCTAATCCCTATGTCAGTAAAAAAAAAATCATGTCCTTGAATAAATGAAAAAAAACCACAAATAAATAAAAGATGAGTGAGAAAATTTGTCTTTGAAAGTCAGCAGACAAAAACTCAACCTGAGCCTCTTTTGAAAACTTCACATTTGATTCTCAGTGAGTGAGGTTAACTACATAAGCCATGAAGTCCAAATTTTTACCCTACTACTAAATCTCTGACTTAGTTTGGCACAAGACATGACAATAACACTTACTTCCAAGATAGCAGAGTTTGCTCATACCTTCTCAGAACTGGGCCTTAACCTTGTCTCCTGCAGGCTTTCCACCTTCAATGCTGCACACTTATGGCACTGTGAGCCGTGGTCTCATGGTTCTTTACCATCATCCACCCTCATTCTTCTCATAGCACTCACCCACGTGCACCTCTCTACCAAAAGCATAGGACTCCTCATTAACACATCTCTTGTCTCACATTATTGTGAGCTGAAGTGTGATGTAGTGAGTTGTGTGTTTCAAACCATTCTCTGGGGCAAGTAGCAGTTGTGGTCTTTGACTTGTGCAGGCTTTCACAAATACTAGGAGTCATTTCACTCCTTGTAGAAGATCTCTGTGTGGAGCCCAAAGATTGTCAGAGGGCTCCCTGGTGTGCATTTTGTTGTGCTACAAATTGTCTGTTTGGAGGTGGTTTGTGATCACTAACTACTGGTTAGTCTGTGGTGACCTGAGGTGGGTTATGCCCAGGAGTTGCCCTGTTAGGTTACGTGGCCCTGGTTGTTAGTGCTCTCCCTGCTGGGAAGCTGTAGCAGTGGATTTTTGCAGATACCCTTTCTTACCTTTCCTTTACACGCCCTGGGGCTCCCGGCCCATTTCTATTGAGGCATCTCAGGTCCTGAATTGAAACATAGATTACTTCCAGTGTGTGGTTTTTATCCTAAAGGTGACCTAGGGCACAGCAGCAAAGGTTTAGCTGCTATATGGAGACTTTGCAGTGGAACAAGTTTCACCTTGTGGTTCTTCTCTGGTCAGCAGTCAACAGCTTAAGCCTCTGTACCCACAGATGATTTCAGTTGTTTATATACATTCAACAACTAATACGAAGTAGTTAGAGTAAAAAGAAGGATCCCTGATATTGTATTATCTGCCCTTGTAAGGAACAGTTGAGAAATACCAATCAGTTGTGTTCAGAGAGTTCCTCAGATTTGTCTTCTCATCAGTCATATCAATTGCCAGCTGTAGTTCCTAAATGTATGTTAAAAGTAAAAACTATGAGCTATACCAAGACAGCAGAACGTGTATATTTTTCCAAATCTTATGGCAGCTTTGCATTAACTAACTTGTTTTCATTCAGATAAATTCATGTAAATTGTTTATTAAGATATATGTTAATGTTTCTGTGACAGAGTCTTTCATATTTCATAAAAATAATGGATAAATGTTTGATTGTTAACTTTTCAGCTTTGGGACACTTAGCTCCCACAGCTCTGAGCCACTCTCCAGATATAAGATATACTGAACCTTTCAAATCTTGTCTTCTTTACAGAGTCTGATGTGTTATAAAGACTGTATCATTTTTTGTTAGACAATATAAGCAACATGTGCTTGAGGTCAGTACCTTTCTCTAATTGACTGCAATTTGAAAAAAACCAGGTGTAGGTTTAGTACCTTTTTTTAGTGTTTGGTCTTGCAAAGTGCTGAGCACTCTTTGCAGTGATTATCCTGGGAGAGACATCCAGGAAGTAGATGGGGATCTAGATTAGCATATTTCAGGATATAACTCTGAAATTGCACATTATTTATTTTTAAGAGCACTGTTACTTTGTGTAGGGAAAAGCACAATTGTTAAAAATGTAGATAAAGGAAGAGCATTTACAGAGAGCTTAATTCCTGCACAGTACTATTGCTACTGAGTGTATGTAGTACAATTTCTGTGGTTTAAAGTATTGATATGTGTTCTGTCAGAATTGTCATATTTGACACTGTTAATATTATTTCAAGTACAGCTATGGGGATTGTTTTGTATAACTGTAAAATAAAGACGTTTTTTCATTTTTTTCTGCTATATTCTATTCTATATTCCTTTGTAACATAGTTGTGGTAATTTTTTTCTATCATGTGCTAATTGTAAGGATATGTGGAAGGAGAGTATCTACTCCTTTAAGGTGTCTGATCAATGACTTTCTCAACATAAAAGGGCATATTAAGAAAAGTAGGAAGCCATAAACACGCTTAGAGAGACACAAACCTGTCTGCCAATGATAAGGGAGGGAGAGAAGAGAACCAAAACCGGTAAGTCACACAAATTGGTAAGGGTGTGTGCAGTGTAGGATTTTTTGTTCCATTAATATTTTCTGATTAAGGACCATGTCAAATGGTATACTAAGGAAAAGGGGGAAACAAAGTACATGGACACCCAAACCTGACAGCCAAATCATAATGGAGACAAGGAGAAGAGGCCAGCCTCATCGGTCACACTAAACAGCTATCAAGGAACTGTGGGCAAACGGGACTTTGCAACTGATAAAGATGCAGACCCAGGGTTCCAGGATGTTGGAGGGGAGTTGGTGGGACTTTGCAGAGTGATGGGGCAATATGCAGGAGAGAAAAGAGGAATAGACAGAAAAGGGGCTGGTCGCATATTAACCATGACGGGTCAGTACACTTGTGTGGCAGAGTCCTGAGACTGGTTGCTGCTGTCTGTCCATACTCCCCATTAAATCTTCTCTTACCTCTTTCTCTGTGTAATCTCACTGTCTTTCCTGTGTGTGTTTATGCTGCAAGGACTCAGTGCCAGATACTGTGTGACTGTTTTGAGAGGAGTGGGTGCTAGCTGCTGGAGTCAGACCAGGGATGCGGATGCCTGTGGCTTGTGTCAGCTGCTGGAGTGAGTGGTGGGAGTCTCAGTCACTCTCTACAACTACCTGAGAGGAGGTGGTTGCAATGGGTTTTGATCTCCTACAAACAAGTGACAGGATGAGAGGAAATTGCCTGTAGTTGTGCCAGGAGAAGTTTATGTTCATTAGGAAAAATTTCTTCACTGAAAAGGTGGTTAGCCATTGGAACAGCCTGCCTCGTGAAGTAGTGGAGTCACCATCCCTTGAGGTATTTAAAAACTCTGTAGATGTGGTGCTGAGGGAAGGGTTTTAGTGGTGGACTTGGCAGTGCTGGGTTAACGGTTGTACTCAATGATCTTTTCCAACTTTAATGATTCTATGATTTATTACCAGCAGCTGGAGCAAGTAGAGATTTTCAACCTTCTGTCATGGGAAGGGAGTGCTGGGTGCTCGCAAAACAAGCTGCTGGATGGCACTGGCATGAGTGAGGGAGTCATGGGCTTAGCACCGGTGGCTGCAGGAGGACCAGGGGTCACAACCCCTGTGCCTTGGGTCAGCTGCTGTGTGGTGACAGTCTCTGTCCCCCTCAAACCCTGGTGTGTATGGGGTGCACGTGTGTCATCACCAGCAAACTTCAGGTCGAGGACCCTGGGTCGGGGCAGGGGTCTCAGGAGGGCATAGGGTCTGTGCTGGTGTGCCCCGGGGAACCCGTGAATATGGGGTGCTGGGGGGTGACTGTGTGAGCACTGAGCTGGACCTGCCTTTACCAGCCATGTTCCAAAAGCAAATACACTACTCGACTTTGGTTATAGAAAATAGAAAATATCTCCAACCTTTTCTGTAATTAATTTGATATTTTTAATCTATAATTGCAGTTTCTGTCTTCACACACTGTTGGAGCTTGTGTGTCTTTGAAAATGCTATGACAGTCAATATTTTGCTGAGCTGTGTTCTTTTTCATGGCACAGGCATAAAAGAGGCCAGATTTTGCTGAATTCTGCTTATAGCTCTGTAATATTAATTAGATTATTTTAAATTGCCATCCATTTTTATTGGAGAAATGCAGTCTTTGATTGCTTACTACAGCAAAAATGTAAGCATATAATTGATAATCAGTAATTAGGTTCATGAAAAGTTATTGCACTGTAATGAAGACCTGCTCATGCTGACAGTATTCAGACATACTTCTGCTGCCTTTGACAGTGGCCTCTCTTCAAGATGCATTTTATGTCTTCTTATCTTCTACTTTTTCTTTATGTACCTAAATAACTGCATACATAAATGAATGAGACTTTCTCACCATTTTCTTACTGCAAAACTTCAGAGATATTTAATGGGATTCAAGTGCTGCCTTAGGAAATCTGGCTAACAAGACTGCTTCTCAAAGGAGTACCGTCAAAAGGAGTACTGCTGCCAAAGGCACGTGATTTCCAACTTCCAGTTTGGTTGTCCCTTTATGGCACTTGAGTGGTAACAAAGCTAGCCAACTGGATAGTATTTAGTCAGCGTAGTATCACAGAGCAGTTGGTTGGAAGAGATGTCTGGACATCCTCTCGTCCAGCCCCCCCCCGTAAAGCAGATTCATCTGCAGCAGTTGCACAGCAGCGTGCCCAGAGACAGCATCATGGAATATCTCCAGAGATGGAGACTCTGCAGCCTCTCTGTGCAGCCTGTTCCAATGCTATGTCAGTCTCAAAGCAAAATTTTTCCTCATATTTAGATAGAACTTTTGGATTTCAATTAGCCTCTTAGAGAGGCTCTGGTCTCAAAAAGAGAGAATACTTCTTTCCTGGAAACTAAAATGCATTCCAAGGGCAGTGCAGTGAGAAACATAAAATGACAAAGATGGAATGAGAGGACTCCACTCTATAAAGGAGGCATCATTGCTTGAGTCTAAGTATCTGATTGTTTTAGAGCAAACAGGAAACGTTTCCCCTTAAAGGGTATCTCTTCATTACAAGCCAGTGTCTTAGTTTCCTTGTGGTCATTCCATGTTCTCTAGACTATTGTATGCATACTCTGGCTATTCTTACCTTTTCCACTTATTTTACATTGGTTTTATTTAGTGAAGAGTGCAGAGTGTGTTTAAAATAAAATGGTATTTAGTCTTTTTTAAAGAGTGAGGAAGACGGATCTATATATATGTCAAATATTGCCTGTGTATCAAATAGAGAAGAAATACAGTTTTCACTTGGTTGTCATTAAAGCTACTGTCTCAAGTTAGACAGGAACTTTTGTCAGCTTTCTACTCAACATCTCCTCTAGGAGCATCCTCCAAGGAGCAGCCTCTGTTGAAGAGCCATGGAGCATCTCATTATTCTTATCCATTCTGAGAGGCAGTGTAAAGGCTGAGTTTCTATCCCAGAGTGGAAAATGCAGACACCTGCCCAAAATAGAACTCCTATAAATTGCAGGCAAAAATTGCAAAAGAAAGCATTTCCAGTCAGGAATGGCAAACTGTTATGCTAGGAGTCCAAGTGCCAAAACTACCTATATGGATACTACATATATATGGGTATGTTCATATACACAATGTATGAAACTTTCAGTCTCTCAGCTCCTTATTTGCTCCAGACAATAGTAAATATCAAAATAGTTTATTTTTTCTAAGTGATAGCATTTTTTGATTGTGGATAAACTTGGATTTTTGTGTTTCATAAAATAATTCTCCTAGTTCTTCCAGAATAGCTTAAATGGAACTGTTCTATTTCTCTTTAGGACTACACTATTGTGTATTTCATTATTATTATTGGATTACCTGAAAATCCTGTTGCCTGGCCAGTGTGGGGAAGAACAGCAGGAATAATCTATCATCCTCTAAAAGCCTCACCTGAACAATGGCTTGAGTGAAATGGTACAGTAATTACTGGAATTTTGAGATTTCCAGTAATTATTGACCTGTATTGCAGCTGGAATAGAAATTTGGTGATGACTAAGGACAAGCATCTCTTGACACTATAATCAGTAATCTTAAGTGAGGTCCTTTGGGCTGTCCTGGACCTCAACAGGCTGCATCAGCATATCCCTCAAAGTAGGACACCTCTCAGACCCAGTGAAGTTCAGAGCACTGTCACCAAAACCTGACAATAGGCCAGCACCCCCCAGTCCTCAAGGTTCGACTCTAACCTGCTGAGAAATGCCAAGATATTTGATATGAATGCTCCACTGAAGATAAGTTTTAACATGTTATAATTTTTATACACTTTAGAAACTTGTAAACATATATCTTTATACATTTATACACACACATACACATATATATATGTCTTTGTGTGTGTGCATGTGTGGATTGATTTAGATACCCTATAGCAAATATAGTATGAATTTTGGATCTATAATTAAGTCACTATTGCCATTATAATAAATCCCGTTGACTGACTTTCTAGATGTTAAATTAGTCTATAATTAAGTGCTGCTAAGATCCCGTGATCTGCCTTGAAACTGATCCACCCTAAAGCTGTAGATAAATCTCTGCTGCTAGATCAGAAGCTGGGTAAAAATTCCATCTGTGTTGCACTGATGCTTTTACAACTTCATGTTAAGATCACCTTTTGGGGATATCTTGAGCAGTGGTACTTTAGGTGATTCTAACTTGATTTTCCTTGGCATGTTTCATCCATGTAATAAGAAATAGAGTGAACCTTGCCATTCAACTCTTGGGGTTTTTTTTGCAAATTTAGATCAAATTTGGTTTTGCTAATACATTTGATGGTGATTCCTTAAGCAATATGAACCACTCATTCACAACAGAGTGAACTGACTGTTATGTCAATGTGTGAATAACATACAAACTATGACTACACTGAACTAAAGTTGGACTCCTGCCTTTAAGCATAGTCTCCTTCTAATGGACACTAACAGGCATTTCTTGAAATGCCCCTCCCAAAAGAAGATCTGTTAACTCACAGGATCTTATCGAGGAGTTAAGCCAGGCAAGTTATTAGTTACGGTGGCAGAACGGGCATGGAGAGTCAGCCAAGGCCCTGACTGCCTGTAAGCTCTTCACATGAAAGAAACCCTTCCAAACAGTCACTATCATCCTTAATATGTGTCTCCAACAAATACTTTAAGGAGATGTATGATTTTTGTAGTAGATCTTTTCTCAAATTATTAAGTTATCAGTCAATTTCTGAAATCTTGACAAAGTGAAATAATGCTCACAAAGTGTTTTGCTAATACGGAAGCACTGAAATGGGCTATTTCCCTGGATGGTAGCGAGTAGTCAAGTGCAAGCACCTGTTTTTTGAAAAGTACCTTACCAAATAAAAAACTTCTTGATGAGCTAACTGTACTGTCTAAATAATATTTCTATGACTTTTGCTGCCTCAGAATATATTCCTTATATTATATTCCTTATAGAATATTCCTTGTAGAATATTCCTTGTAAATATTATTCTCAGTAGTTTCTGTTCCTTTCAGAGATTGAGAGCTGGTATTAAATCTAACTAATGTGCCTGCTTTCACTATCATGTTTCTCAAGGTCACCTTCATAACTTAGCAGCTGTTCTGGAGCATTCAAATTCTTGTCTCCATCCATTGCCATGTTGCACCAAGAAACAACTTCAGGTGTTATAAGTTCAAGAGCAGTGTCTGAGCAGCCAGTTCCAGTGTTGTTTGGCTATATAATCCTCTGACTGCAGAAAGGCAAGAATGTTTAATGATGTTTAATGACAGACATTATTACAGTATTAAAATAGAAAGAAGAAAACAAAAACTGCTACAAAATAAAAGCAGATGCTTTAAAGTTTGTGAATGTCTCTCCTGAACCTCCAGTTGCATGGCATTCACCCTTTCCTCTCTGGGGTTGTCCCTTTGCTCTGTAAGCTCTCTGTCCTGATTTCTGCTGAAACCCTGGCAAGTGCAAACTGACTCCCAAATCTGTGTGTGTGAAGGGAGACTATTTGAAGCCTCAGGCAGTGTTATATAGCAAAGCACCAGCCTGGAAGAAGAATACATGTTGTGGTAAGGTACCCCACATGGATGAATTGCTTCTTTAAGAAAAAGGATGGAATAGCCTGGACAATGGACCATGGTAATGCTCTTTGCTCTGCTTCTGCAGCTCATGGAAAAGTGCACACAAGCAGCGTTCAGCACTATAACAGCTCTAATTCTGTTCATCAGGCAAGTCTGTTCATCCCATGAGCAGCACAATGTTTAAAGCCTAATTTTAGGCTTTTTTAGGTCCTGAAGCAACCTCAGCTATACTCATGCCAGCTGCATCACTGCTTTTCCACCTTCCACCTTTGCAATTCCAGTGTCTTCTACAGTCCTCTCACTGAACTGCTTCCTCTCTCAATAATCCCATATCCCTCCTGTATCCACAGTTGCAGAATGGGAATAGAGGACCTGTTTTGCAAAGGTAGGAGAAGCTCAGAAGCCAGACAGCTATGCAAGCACTAATATTCCCGTGCTAATAAACCTGTATCCCATTTTGGGAGCTGACTGTTACTGCTGAGGGAGTGCAAAGTGCTAATTGTCTTCTCTGCAGCAGCAAAAACACTCTTCCCTCTCCCTCTCCTCTTCTCCTTCTAACTTACTTATTTCCAAAAATTTTAGGAATTTAAAATGTCTAAGTCAGCTACTCTTCTAGTGAATGTGGCTGAATTTGATCAAGTGATTAGTACCGAGAATCAGAGAATCAGTTGGCGCAGTTTGCCCAAGACTATGTTGTGTTTTGAAAGCCTCCAATGATGGAGACTCCACAACTTCTTTGGGCAGCCTGGTTCTGTAGCTGACCACACCCAGAGTAAAAAAAGAAAATTTTCTTATGTTTATATGGAATTTCCAGTTTTTCATTTATGCTCATTGCCTCTTTTCCTGTTGGTGTGCACTACTTAGAAGAGCATGGTTCCTTCTTCTTCCTACCCAGTCATCAGGTATTTATACACAATTTTTGAGACCTCCCTGAACCTTCTGAAGGCTGAACAGTCCCAGCTCTTTCAGCCTTTCCTCATATGAAAAATGCTCTTGGGCCTTTGCTGTAAGTCCTGGTTCAGTTCTGGTCCAGATTCCACCCCAGCTAGGCTTAGGACACCAATCAGGAGGCTCTGCAGCATGCATTTGGGGCAATCCCAGCAACAGGCTCCCTTTCAGGAGTCTAGCTTGGTATCGCCTACTGAGAAGGCAGGCTGAGCTTTAGCCTTGCCAGCCCAGTCCAGGAACACAGCGACGGCAAGTAAAACAGTACAAGCAGCTCTTGTTGTAGATGTATTTTGGTTTATTGTCGCTCTGCTGCCAGTATGGCCTCAGAGGAGGCCTAATCCCAAGGGGAGTCCACGAACAAAAGCCACCTGACTTCCTGTTTCATAGGTTTATAAAGGAGTTCAGATTTCTGGGAGGGGAAAGGGAATAGCCAATGGAAAGGAGGGGTAGGAGTGGTTTAGGGAGGGGTAGGAGTGGTTTAGGGAGGGGCCATGCCCCTAGCAAAAAGTTCTGGGGTCACATACTTGGGGACAGGTGGGAGGGGTGAAACAGGGTTACACTTGAGGGTGGATACAACTTTAGAACAAACCAACTGTGTGTGGGAAACAGCAGTAACAGAACATTCCAACAGGGAATAACAGAAGCATATATTATTAATATATAACATAGAAATAAATACAAAGCATACACCGCGACAGGCCTTAAACTTCTTCATGGGCCTGTCTGGACTTACTGGCAAAGGTATTAGAATAAAGCGACAGACAAGCAGTGGCACCATTATTGCCATAGCAAACCAGGCTGAAGTGAGCTGTAGGTAGACACTGAGGTATGTGACTGTAAATAGGACAGAAATAATACCTGAATAGAATTAAGTTATTTGTGTTGTGAATGAAGTAAACCCTAGTTCTCAGTTTCTACTACTACTGCTAGTATTTGAAACTCCTCATTGGGGTTTCAGCTATGAGACAGAGGCAGGTGAGTAGAAATCTAGTTCATATTCTCTCCCCTTCATTTTAGTAGCTTCTTACCTGGAGCATATGATGAAGTTTGGGGAGATGATGTGAATTCTGATAAGAAAAATAATTTGCTTTTCTAGAGCTATATGAGAGATATGACGCAGCCCAGGAGAATTTTGTTCTTAAATTTTTGTGATTGACTAGACCAGATTATACTTTTATAGCTTTAACATGAGCAGTGTGACTAAGTGACTAAGACGAAACAAGTGACTAGACATACCTGCATATTGGTGACTTTCATACATTGGAGAAAGTTTCAATTAATAGAAAATATATTAAAACATATGGCCATATGTCTTTGTTTTGATCTTTATTTTTAGAGCTAAATATATCTGGAAGCTTTTGTTGAAAAAATATAATGATTTGGATTTTTTTCAGTTTGCTGTTGAAACCTGTTATATGACAAAGAGTGCTTTTTGGTTTGGACACCAGTAATTCTCTAAAAGTGGGTGTTACGGTTTGACTCCAGCTAAAATGCCGAGAACCCATACATAGATCCAAAATTTCTCAGAGAAGGAAAAAAAACTTCGACTTTTGTGATAAGGATTACAAGCAACTCTTTATTAACTATTTCACAAGCAAAACAGGCTCTAACTTAGAATATTAAGTATTAACTACTACTACTACTACTAAAATCAGAACTTAGGAGTTTAAGAGTGGGAAGTTTGATAGATGTTACAGACACCTTTCTCCCCCCACCCCTCCCTTTTAAGATCCTTCACCTTCCCCCA
>WEIV01009422.1:2652-26877 GCA_013390005.1 Calyptomena viridis
TTTTTTTTTTTTTTTTTTGCTGTTAGATAATAGAGAAGAGTCTGACAATAAACTTGAATCCTTCACTGTGGAAAAAAAAAAGTAAGAAGGAGCAACTGCTACACATGTAACATCTGTGAAAAAAAATGCTGTCCTGAGTGCAATGACTGTCTGCACATCTGTACATGGGATGTGAAGATGTAAAAAAGTTACTTACAGAACTGTCATTGTTCATATTAGTTGTCTGATGGAAAAGGAGTGGGACTCCCTCAGTCTTTGGATTTTTTATGTATCAGAGCAGCTCCAAAACTAGGCCTTAATATATATTGTATCAGGTAAAAATATATGGGTTTGACACTTTGGTTATGATTTGGTGGCACCACAATATAGCAAGAGGCAACATTCCTTAGTTATGTGAGTGTAATGCCATTTTATTATATGAAGAAGGTGCATTATTGGGTCAGAAATCATCAAATTCTGCAATTTATTTTTGTGACAGAAATCCATAACAGGTGTGTAGACTTTAAGGGAGTTCGTAATGGGTTGACCTTGACTGGTCGCCAAGTGCCCGGACATTGTCTTGCCCCTTCCCTTTTACCANTGTAATCTCAGAAATGGAGCATCTATCATGAAATAAGTCATTAACAATTTCAATATACCTGAGAGGCTATTTAAGATTGATTTTTTTTCCCCCAGAAGCAGAACACAAGACCAAATAGCATGAAAAAAGGCAGCTTTCCTAGCACCTTGAGTTCCCATGTGTACAAGTCCTTCTTGGTATGATTCAAAACTGAGTGAAGTCAGGATGCCTGGCCAGAATAGGTGAATGTCCAGCAGGAAGCATTTCCAAAACAAGGACTTTCCAAAGACCTTCAACTTTATCTGGCAGTTGATTCCAGAGGTGGGAATTAATTCTGCCCCCAGGTCAGCTTAATCCCCTTGTAAGAAGAACCCTTCAATTATGATAAACTCTGTTAAATTATTGATGATATCTCTGTGATCTACTCTAGCTTTATTCAGCAAGACCTTTGTCTCAGGCTCACACAGGAAAAGAAATGGGGCAATTGATCATGAAACACAAGTAATTGTAGACTTCAGAGCAGAAGCACTAAATGAGCTGGTTCAAATTTATTCTTAAAAAAAATTATGCTGATTTTAAAGGAGTTAATATAAGAAGGAATCTAGCCCATAAAACCCAGTTCTGCCATGTTAACACTGAGTATGGTCTCAGAGAGGCAACTGAGTCTGCCAGGGCAACATTTTAGTTCCTGAGGTAGACTGCAGGAAGTCCTGTAGTCCTGCAATTTTCACATAACCTTTATTGTCTTATTTTCAACTCACTGCTGTAGGCTGTAAAAATGACTTTGTGAAAAAAAAACCCAAAACACAACACCAAACCCACAAGACTGGTGCTTTGGGATATCCAGTCTTACTGCCTGACTCAATAAAATATATACATATACATTCAACTTCCACATCATTAAAGCCAGACATTTTCTTTTAACAAAACCTGGCCCTCAGTTGTAGTCAATACCATACAGAGGCATTCAGAGAGTAAAAAAATCTCACAGGAAATTTTATATATGAAGAGATTCAGAAATGAAAATACCATGCAGGTTGCAGTCATTGGCACATAATGGTACAGTTAAGCTGTTCATTTTTAATTAGGTCTATGACCGGAAAATAGCCAATTTTGCTTTCTGCTTCTTGGTATGTTCAACAATTTTGTCAGTCAAAACCTGCTAATTTTTAACTGAATTTTTAATGATCTTTTATTGGATAATAAGGTTTTGTTTTCATTTCCCTCAAACTACTGGAGCCTCCATTAACAATTATATTGGGGAAAAGATTTCCACAGTAGGTGGGCCTTACAGTCTGTCTAAACCTTGGATTGGCATTACAGGAAAAAAAAAACATAGGGGAAAAAAAAACATTTAAGAAGAGCAGGTTTGGTCTTGGGTGCATACAGAACTGGGTTACTTCATTACATAAATTAGGCAAAGGAAATTAGTACATTCAATATAGTGAAATTTATATGAATCTTCTAGTCTCTGGGCTGGCAAGATCCAGCCACCTAGTTGAAGTAGTCTTTAATTAATAGTCAAATAAAACTTTACTTGTTACTTCAGGAATATTATGAGGTTTTGACGGCAGACCTGGGCAGGTGTCTGCCTGGCTCAAAAGCTCCCTCTGTCCTACCATGATGTTTTAGAGATCTGTTTCAAAGACAAGACCCTTTTGGTTTACAGAGACACTTTATTAACTAAAAAAAATTACTCTTATTACCACCAAACCTTTCTAAGGCAAAAGGAGGATTTCTTATTGGTTCATGAAGATGCATTTGTCCAATTCTTATGTTCTTTGTTTCAGAAGACAGTTTTGAGGCTTTTGCATAACCTCAGCTTTGCTCTCTGGTCTCATATACCAGCCAGCATCACTTTGGGATCTTTGAGATTGCACATCAAGAAAGAGTGTCTGTTTTAGACATCTGCTGGAGTCCTGAAATTTGAGTATAAATGAGTCCCCATATGGTTCTCGGATTGGAGAGACAAATCAGTGACTGTAGAAGGAAAGAGGACAAAAACAAGAGAATTTGAAGGGAAAAACTGAAGAAAGCTCAAATGCACTGAAAATAGGAACAGTGGAAGCCATAGAACAAAGGAGAATTTTTTTAAGAGTATCCAAATTTTTAAAACAGGTTTGCAGAAAAGTTGTGATGCAAAATTTCCAGATCTGCACTGGTAAGAATATAAATGTAATATGTGTAGAGTTCATTGCATCGACTTTCCCAAGAAGACTGCCTGGAACTTTGTATTAAAAGCTCAGTATTGGTTTTAACTTTGTCAGGCTTTAACAATTTGCCATAGAGTTATGAAAAAGAATGATAAAGTGAAAAACATCCAGCCATACCAGACAAACTATTTTCATGCATAAGGTAAAAGAATTATTTGATTCACCAATATAAAAAATAATCTAGTGACTTTTTCTTTATTTCAAAGACTTTTCAAAGATGTAAAATTCAGCATCATGACTGATCATTTTGACAAGGATATGGTTTCTGTTGTAACACATGGACAAACACAAAGAAGCGTCTGAAAAGAATCTCTATTTATCTCCATTTATGTACATCCATGTCTCCTTTTCACTGTTGTGTCCAAAGATTTCTGCTACTCCACACAATTGGTCTCCTATTGGATATTGGATTGCATGTTGTAAAGATAAATTAATTTTTATAAGTCTTGCAAATATTATCAGAGTCACAATAATATGAAAAAAAAAGCATATGAGGAAAAAATCTGCCAAGGGAGTGAGGTCTGAAAAAAGTGTATTGAATAAGGCACTGGGTCACAGTCTGAATAATTAGAAGGGGACCCAGAAAGAAAAATCATTATCCATAAATATTTATTTAAAGGATGATATTACAAAGTACATGCACAAGAAAGGACGAATTATTCACAGTTTTAAATCTTCATTTCTTAATCTATATTTTTTTACCTTACTAAATAGCTATAAAGTAATGCGTTGCACATCTAATACATTTACACAAGAAAAATAAATGTAATTGCATATGCAGAATCAATGTGTGTGTACAGTTTACATTAGGGCACACGCAGACATACACATTAAATGAATGAGAAAAGGGGATTCAATATAAGGATAGGGATAAATTCTGTCTACCTCATTTGTAATTGCATGGTTCACCCTAACCATATGGTAAAGAACTATATAACCCACTCCATTCAGTGTATACTGACTAGATCACATTCAGT
The DNA here is from genome assembly GCA_013390005.1 of Calyptomena viridis. Classification (NCBI taxonomy): domain Eukaryota; kingdom Metazoa; phylum Chordata; class Aves; order Passeriformes; family Eurylaimidae; genus Calyptomena; species Calyptomena viridis. The sequence goes on from WEIV01009422.1 coordinate 6,402, forward strand.
TTAACTTCACAGTCTGCCCGAACTGACTCCAAAGTGACAGATGAAAAGAAGTTGTGCAGTCTTGACACAAGCCAGTAGGGCAATTTCATTCCAATAGCTGCAGAATATGGTAACAGAAATACTCAAAAGCTTTAACCTACAAGATGTGATTATAAGCACTTGCTTTTTGCTATGAAATACATGAGTTGTGCATTTTGGTTCTCATATTTGAATTGACTCAATATTATAGTCAACACAATGTCTCCCTATGGAATCAAATAACATACAGCCCATCTGCTGAAGACCTGTATTTAACCTTCGGTGCAGTCAGGAAATTGAGATCACCCAGGATCTCCTGGCCAGTGCCCTAAGATTTTTTCACCTTTTGATTGTACTGGTCCAGATTCTTTCAAGTCTCAGAATTGTTCAGTTTCTGCCTCACCTGATTTACAAGGGTAAACTTTTCTATCTGTGCTTTGCACTCTTCATGCTACTTTAATAGGCTACTAAGCCTGAAGCTCCAGATGCAATGAGCTCAAATCAATGGGAAATATCTGTGTGCACCAAAGGCCAGATTTTGATCCATTGTGTTCAAGCAGAATGATCCTCATTAACCTAACAGATAAAGGCAGCAATGAGCGACATTTCTGTAATATCCATGAAATCACTATTTCATGATACCAGTGAGAACCAAGGGAGGAGGTTTCTTGGTTGCAATAATTAATAATTTACAGAAAGCTTTAACTAAGCAAGACATTGCCCACTTGGAAATTGGAATGAAAGGATATTAATGAAGCCGCAATGCAGATGGTCATGTTGAAGGCGATGAAGAATTTATTAGGGAGACAGCCATCAGAGCCTGTGTAGTATATGAAGCATAAAACTGCTATAACTAATGACAGCAAGTAGTTTAGGCAAGTAATGGACAGCACAGCTACAAAAGGGAACATGGAGATATATTATTTAGTAATAAAGTTCTCATAAAAATGTGAAATATGAAGTAGAAAGATTAATATGGTTCCACAAGCCATCTTAAATATCCATACTGTACTTCTGCCTTTTAAAAGAAGTAGACTGAATTTATGCCCAAGTCACGGCACATATTTACACAGTTTATGCAGACTACTACAGATCTATGCATTTAATTTCTTGAAATAATGTTTGAAAGTGGTGTAATTTATTGCATTAACAATACAGCAGATACTATATTTCTACCTGCCAAGTGATCCAAGAAGTATCGTTCAGGTTATCAATCATCATATCATACTCCAGAAGATCCAAGGACCTGCAGGTTAGTGGCTGCTCTGTTTTAAAAATTGCAGGCTTCCCTGAGATTGAGCAGTTTCTTTGCATCTCCACTGTGATTTAATCTTTGCACAAAACCTGAGTGAAAGAGTTGGCTTCCCAGGACAACACGAATTTAAACATTTCTTGAGACACTTTTTTTTCCTAGCATTTTGTATGCAATTGGAGCTAGAAAATATTTTTTCATTAAACCACCTCTTATATAGTTTTCTTTTAGCAGTAGAAAGCTGAAGAATTTTAGATTATGTTAACACTGGAATGCAGAGGAGGTGAGTAGGGGGAAATTACAGAGGATTCTGGGCCATTTTTAAAAGCTGCTTAAGCCTGCTTTTCTCTCACCCATCTGAATTCATAATACATTAGGAAATGTGTCTTTAATGCATACATTGATCAGTCTACTTAATTAAAGGAAGCCATTCTTTTTTCCAGTTTTTTTTTAAATGTGTGAATGCTTACCCAAGACCAAACTCACTAAACTTGAATGAGAATTTTCTGTCCAAAATAAAAGATTGCTCTAGAGCAGATATTCTGTAGTATAAAAAGCATTCCAAATTGTTACACTTCAGTCCACAAAAAAAAAGATTTATTCTTCTTCCAGATTAAAAAGGAATTACTGAAAATATTCTTGATGTCATCAAAAAAGGGGATACCAATGCATTTGCCCAAATCTAGCCATAATACTTGGCTTTAGTGGAGTTACAATAATGTGAGATTGACACAAAGTAAAACATAAAAGGCTTTTCTTGAGAACGTTGACTGGATCATTCTTCTAGAATGACAGCTATTTTCTCAGTCACTTTTTTACTTATTGAGTTTTTAATTATTCTTTGTGTCAGATAATTTTTTCTATCACGCAGTACTTCTGGAAACACCATTGGTACTTCTGGAACCACTGCTTTCATCTCTGGTTGCTGAGGTGATTTTGGAAAGAAGGAGACATTCAACTAATAGAATTTTGAATAAGTAACTGGCAAAAATCTTGGATAAGATGCTTTCTGTCAGAGTTTTCTCAGTCATCCATTTCAATGTACAGAGTTAAAATGGAGCTGTCTGCGAACACTGAGGTTAGACTCTGTCTCCAGAGCACTCCATGTCCGATATGAAACCAGCACTTAAGTAGTCAATAAAATACATATATATACAAACACATATATATTCAGATAAATAAAATCAGCTTATCTCAGATTATTCTTTTTCTGGAGGTATCAGCTCTGCAGGGTAGGGACAAGGAGCTAAGAATTGTACCTTGTATTTGGAAACATAAGCTTAGTCTACAAATACAGGTGATGGACTTTCATAATGGTGGTTATGGAATGAATACATCCTGAATCACAGTCTAAAGAGCATGTCTGTTTTTTTAAAGAAATGGAAAAACTACATTGTCAGTCATTTGCAAAATTCAGAGACATACTAAATTAACAGTCATGAAGACTCAGGCAGTCATTAGCAAAGAGAAGTCCAGAGGGTGAGAGCCAGTTGTACAGAGGGGTTCCTGAGTCTAGGAACACTCAAACAGCAGCTCCACGACCCAGAAGCCCTCAGCAGCCGTCCAGGCAAGGAGGTACCAGTGCTTGCAGCAAACAAGTGGCTCTAGGGAGAGCAAGTGAACAGGAGCAGATAAAGAGGGGTGTGGCATGGTAGTCTGTACAGCAGTTCACGAAGGCAAGGCAAGTAGGAAGGTCTCCTCTCTGACCATCTGGGAGCAGCCAATAGAAGTAGCAAGCAGATTCTGTAGCTGGTAAGGAAGAGCAAAGAAATCTTTTCAGCTCCAGTCTTACTGACATTTTAGTTTAAGCTTCCTCAGTCATGTTGTTGACATGCCATAAAGCTCGATCCCCTGTAGCTGTGGGAGTCACTGTATCAGCCATGTCAGAGGCCTCCAGCCAGACAGACCTGCTGATGGTAGATGCAGCTCTCTAGGTCACAGGTTGCCAGGAGTGCCTGATGCCTCGTTGTGAGACTGGGGCAGACAAACAGTTACTTTGCAGAACATGTCCCATGGTTGTAAAACTGTGTCATCAGGTGAAGGAGCTATGGGAAGAAGTGAACAGGCTTTATAGTATTCAAGTGAACAATCAAGAGAGAGAACGATTCTTTTCACAAATGCTACAGTGTCGAGACTCTTGGGAGTCTCAGACGTCCATTGTAGTGGAGAATGCTGCAGGGTTCTTTCTCAAAGGATGTTACTCAAGGGTCTTTTAAAGATGAAGACTATAAGCTGGTCACTGCACATACCAGGAGGAAGCTCCCTCCTCCTTCTCAAAATTTGACAGGTAGGACTGACGCCTTCTACAGCAGGTACGAAGCTCTGGAACTAGCAGGCCAGACAACTGATGAGGTGGGTGAAGGTCCTTATGGGGTAGCAAAGCCTCCTAAAACAACACCACCACCAAGACTTCCTCTATTAAGAGGAAAAGAAAGGTAGTCATAGTAGAAGACTCCCTTCTAAGGGAAACAGAGGTCCTGATATGCCGACTCAATCTGACTCACAGGGAAATATGCTATCTCCCTATGGTTCAGATGAAGGACATTACTGGAAAACTCTCCCATCTAATAAGGCACTCTGTTACTATCCACTATTGATTGTTAAAACTGGCAGTAACAAAATAACAAAGAAAGGTCTGGGGGCAATCAAAAGAGACTTAAGGGCCCTGGGATGATAGAGGGATCAGGAGCACAGGTAATGATTTCCTTGATTCTTCTGGTAACAAGGAATAATATCAATAGCAATAATCAGGTTCGTCAGGTCAACACATGGCTCCGAGGTTGGTGTAATCAGAAAAACTTGGAGTTCGTTGATCATGGGATCATTTACTCAACACCTGGTCTACTGACACTTGATCAAATATACCTATCTCAAAGGGGAAAAAGAGTTCTAGCACAGGAGCTAGAAGGGCTCACTGACAGAGCTTTAAACTAGCTTGGATGGAGGAAAAGGGCAAAACCTGGGACGGTGTGCCAAAACTTGACAAAACGAGTGCAAATGGGATCCCTCAATCTGCCAAAGAGGTGTTGGCTACAATGTACCACACCTGAAATGTTTCTACACTAATACACACAACATGAAGAACAAACAAGAGCTTTAGCCCAGTCCCAGAGATTTAACATCGTTGGAATAAGTGAAACCTGATGGGACGAGACATGACTGAAGTGCCCTGTTGGACAGTTACAGGCTCTTGAGGAGAGATAGGCAGGGCAGAAGAGGCAGAGGGGTGGCACTGTATGTAATAGAAGGGTTAGAATGTATGGAGCTCACAATGGGAAATGGCACAGTTGAGGGTCTCTAGGTAAGAATCAAGGGACAAACAAATAATGTGATGTCATTGTGGGAGTCTGCTATAAACCTCCTAGTCAGGATGATGACACCCATGAATTATTCTTTGAGGAACTAGACACTTCCAAGTAACTTTCCTTGTCCTTATGGGGGACTTCAGCTTGCCAGAAATTAATTGGGAGTATCACATAGCTGGTACAGCCTGGGCCAGAAGATTCCCAAAAAACCTGGATGATAACTTTATGAAACAGGTCCTGAGGGAGCTGATTCAGAAAAATGCCCTTCTTGATCTGCTGCTTGTCAACAAAGTGCATCTCGTGAGCAAAGTGGAAATTGGTGGCCATCTTGGCCACAGCGACCACAAAGTGGTCGAGTTTGAAATCTCAGTTGACAGGAGCAAAAGTGCCAGCAAAACCTCAACTCTGCACATGAGGAGAGCAGACTTCAGTCTGCTCAGGGAAATCAGTAAGCAAGGTCCCGTGGGAAAATGTTTTTGCAGGTGCTGGGGTCCATCGGTCCTGGTCATTTTTCAAATATCACCTCCTAAGGGCACAGGAACAGGCAGCTTTCAAATGTTGGAAGCCAAGCAGGCAAGGCAGAAGGCCAGCATGGCTAAGTAGGGATCTTCTCTTCAAAATAAGGAAAAAGGAAAGGTGTGTGCCCAGTAGAAGCAACATCAAGTGACATGGGAAGAATGACCAGGAGCACCAAACATGTCCATATCCTGAGGTGCATCAGACAAAGCAACAGTGATTGAGGGAGTGATTGTCCCACTCTGCTCTGCACTGGTGTGGCTTCACCTTGAATATTGTATGCAGCTTTGGGCATCACAATATAAAAAATTATTAAGCTCTTAAAGAGTTTCCAAAGGAGGACAACAAAGATGGTGAAGGGCCTTGTGAGGAAGCTGTATGGGAAGTGGTTGAGTCACTTGGTCTGTTCAGCCTGGAGAAGAGGAGACGGAGGGGACTTCCTCATGACAGGAAAAGGAGAGTAGACACTCATATCTTCTCTGTGGTGACCAGTGACAGAATCCGAGCAAATGGCCTGAAGTTGTGTCAGAAGAAGTTTAGGTTGAATATTAGAAAATATTCAACCAGAGGGTGGTTGGGTATTGGAACAGGCTCCCCAGGGAAGCAGTCCCAGCACCCAGCCTGACAGAGTTCAAAGAAGCATTTGGACAATACTCTCAGGCACATGGTGTGATTCTTGGGGATGGTCCTGTGCAAGGCCAGGAGTTGGACTCAATGATCCTTGTGGGTCCCTTCCAACTTCTGTGATTCTGTGAAATAAAAAGGTTTATTTTGACAAGTCAGCAGTAGTATTTTATTAGCAAATTCTGGGTTAATCACTATTGAGACACTTATAAAATCTTCTAAAGGGTAATAGTGTGAACAAATCTGTAGTTTGGGGGCACTTGTTTACATATCATATAATATCTTCTATGAGGAATAGAAAGTTTTCTTTTAAACTGTTTGTATTCTTTCCTTCTTTCTCTCTCTCTCTTATTTTTTTCTTTCTCTTGGAGAGTGAAAACGCTTAGAAAAAATTAACCAACAGGGTGGATAATTTTCTTTTTCCACAGTATACTGAATTATTCTGGTACTAAGATGTAGTTTATCATATTTAGTAGAGGGTTTTTTCTGAATCATAAACGAGTAAAATAGTTCCTTTAACTGTTACTGGAATTTTACACCTTCCCCTTGTGAGTGGTTTTGCTGGCCTTATAATACTGTTTTGGCTAGCTGAAATCTCATGAGTTATGAGTGCTATTTCCTTACAATTGCACATATTTTCCATATTTCGCACAAACCAATTATTTATCACACACATATACATGTGTTTCAAATTATTTTTAAATTAGTTCCTTCCTATTTTATGCTGGTTTTAAACTACTCTCAGTGTTTCGAATCTTAAAATAAATTATCTATTCAGCACTTACCAATGGTTTTCAAGATTTCACAGAAGAGCTGCTAGTTTATTTATGAAGAACACACCTCCTCACCTATGCATCACATCCTCTTGCACCAAGGGATACTTGGCAGTTGGTTCTCCCTTTCTCTCCTATGAATGGTGTAAAGTCTGATCAGTGTGGTAGAAATTGGGAATGCTTGAGGTTCAAGACATTCTTTAAACCATCTTCATCATTCTGCTGTGCCAGATGGCAGGGCTGCATAATTCCACATGTCAATCCTGCAAACAATGGACATAAGAGAATGCCTTACACGAGTGCCCATCACCATAAGGTGATGTTTAATACATAATCTATTAAATATATTTTAATATAATTTAAATTCAATGTTTTCTATAATATTTAGGCGTTACATATTTAGGTGACAATATATAACTATATATATATGCACATAGATATATATATATAGTTTCAATATACAGATACCTTTTCTTCCACTTAACCAGTTAAAGGGAGCGATGCAGTCAGAAATAGATATATAATGCCAATCAAATTTTGGCTTTGTGGCTGATGCCGTTGTGAGGCTTTTGGCTTTTATAACAATGGTATGTACTTTGGTGCTTCTAGACTGTTAAGGAGGAATTGGATCCACTTGTTTTGAAGAGGCAAGAGAATTTTTGTCAGCAGGCTGGCTGACTTTATGAGATGGGCTTTAAATTGAACAACTTGGGATGCAGGGTCCAGAGGAACATTGCTCAGGCCATCACATTCAACTTGAGAATAAGCCAGGCCATCCCGAGCTTGTGTCTGTCTCCTTACACAAACTGAACAGAGTTGACTTGAGGAGTAAGAGAGGACCTGCTTTCTAGGATATCTGAGTAAGCTAATTCACAGTGAGCTCTTTTCTCCCGATACTATGCCTATACTGTTCTGGCACATATGGAGAATCCTCAAAAAATAATTGCCAAAATCACTGGGGTTTTGAAATTGTTTTGTTTTCTCTACAGTGTTTAGGCAATTGCCCAGATATCCATGTCTCACCAAAAATAATTACCTGTGGCAGAATAGATTAATTTCTTAATTGCCTTCCTACCAGTTGGCCTGACCAATTTGCAAATTTTCCACTTTGCCAAGGATTCTTTTGTCTAGTCTTTATCAATGTATATTTGAATATGTCATCATTTGTTAGTTATATAAGCTTCATTTTGTATTCTTCTTGCTTAACAAAGATCTTTCAAAGAATAACTGAGTGTCAATAATTTTTAACTATTTCTAAAGTAATCTCTCTACTTTTCTAAATTATATTTTTTCTTCCCATGACATTTTTCCTAAAAAAAAATTAACCCTTTTCATTTCCTTAACTACTTCGACGTACAAGAACTAATACACATATTTTGTTACCTCTATTTTCCTTCTCCAGATTTCATTTTTTTATTACATATTCCTCATAAATTCCAGTTAATTCCTTTTTTCTAATTTTCCATTCTGAAAAAAAATGTTTCATACTATTGACACATCCTTTGAAGAATGATAAATATGAACATTTCTTCTTCCTTGCATTCTGAATCTAATTATAAATACAAATTTTAATATGAATTATTTTGATTCTCATTTAAATATACTTTAAATAAACTGCTGGAAAAGATGTCAGAGCATCCCAATGGACAAAATCGTAGAATTTTAAGGGGTTGGAATAGACCTAAATGGTCATCTAGTCCCAACTCCTCCGCCATGCGTGGGGACACCTCCCATTAGACCAGTTTCCTCAAGGCCTTATCAAACATAGCTTTGAACACTGCCAGGGCTGGGGCACTTCCAACATACCTGGGCAACCTGTTCCAGTGTCTTGCCAGCCATGCAAATAATTTCTTCCTAATATCTAACCTCAATTTCCCCTCTTTCAATTTGTACCCATTATATCTTGTCCTATCATTGCAATTCCTAACAAAGAAACCCTCTACGACTTCTCTGTAGGCCCCCTTCAGATACTGGAAGGTGCTATGTGATCTCCACACAACGTTCTCTTCTCCAAGATGAACAGCCCCAATTTTTTCAGTCTGTCTTCATAGGTAAGGTGTTCAAATCCTCTTATCAACTCTGGAGCCCTCCTCTGGTCTTGTTCCAACAATTCCATGTCCATCTTATGTTGAGGGCACCAGAACTGTACTCAGAACTCCAGGTGGGGTCTTACAAGAGCAGAGTAGAGGAAGAGAATCACCTCCCTTGACATGCTGGCCAAGCTCCTTTTGATGCTGCCCAGGACATGGCTGGCTTTCTGGGCTGTGAGCATTCATTGCTGGCTCATGTTGAGCTTTCATCAACCATCACCCCCAAATCCTTCTCTGCAGGGCTGCTCTAACCACTTCTCTTCCCAACTTGTAGCTGTTTCTGGGATTAACATGACCTGGGTGCAGGACCTTGCACTTTGCTTTGTTGAACTTCATGAGGTTTGCATCAGCCCATCTCTCAAGCCTGTCAAGGTCCCTCTGGGGATTCTTTCCCTCCAGCGTATCGACTGCACCACATAGCCTGGCGTTGTCAGCAAACTTGCTGAGGGTGCCCTCGAGAGTGAACCTACACGTTGTAGTTGAACAATTCTTTCCTCTTTTCTTTACTAGAGGAAAACCACATGCCTTTTCATGTACTCATGTCTTAGTTGCAGAAAATTCTTACTGAAGAAAAAGGAATTAAGGGGAAATAAATGCTGAATAAAGATTTAAACATGTGGACAGAGATTTCTTAATTTCTTCCATTACATGATGCCTGACCTGTGTTACCCTCTATTTCTTAAGAATCTGTTGGCTGATTGAAATTACTCAACACTGGTAACTATCCTTATATTCTTTCTCTTTGTTGTACTTCTATGAAGACCTAAAGAAATATTTAAGATTAATTCTCCTTTATTTAGTTTATCTATTTTATTAACAAAGTGGTTTACTAGACTTATTCTCTTCAAGTACATTTAAAGTCAAATAATTTCTGTGAGCTATAGTTGTGAAAGAGTTTTTCCCTCTTTATCCATAATTCTGAGAAACCTGTATTCAATGGACATGCTTTTCCTCATTTCTTTCCCAAATCAAATAAATTTTACAATGTTCTCCATTATGCAACTGTAATTCGCTAACATTATAGCTATGCAAACTTTAAATTTCTGGTGTCCTCTTTTACTTTTAGCTACAAATTTTAATGCACAGTATTATTCCCTTTACAGGAACAACACTTCCAGGCATCAGTTAGTTCTGTTAGTACTAATAGATAGAACTATTGGCAATACCTAATTATTGATACTAGTACCTGTAGATAAATTCTACCACTTCAGTATTCCCAGATCTTTTTTTTTGTGCTCCTTTTGTACTTCCAATGAAGTTTAAATAAAATAACTCTCTGCTTATTCATTATCTCCTATTTCATAAACAGTTCATCCTCTGTCTTATTTTAAACTTAAGTGCCAGGCCATACATGGAATTGTAAAATAGATTTACTACAGTGAATGCACTGTAGAAACTTAAGAACAGAGTGACTGAATGAAGAAGATTCATCTCAGACTGGCTGAAGATAAGAAAAGATATAAAGGGAGTTTATACTGCTTATTGTGTCTCAAAGGGACCCAAGACCAAGAAAGTGAATCACATGCTAACAATAGGGAACTTACCTAGTCTTGCCCTCAAGGTGGCAAGCCACCTTTTCACTAGAGAAGAAAATAATCCTAAAGAAAAAAAAATAATAAGCTAAAAATATGAGTGGAATAGCAAAGATATGGTCTTGCTTTTGATATCATACATGGAGTCTATGTGAGTTTCTAAGATGCTGAATTTTCTTTAATAATCATTAAAAGGTAGGCTAACATTGACCAGGTTAACATTGATCAGAGAAGGTTATTCATGGTATATTGAAAATGTCTGGAGCAGATGATGTCAAAAAATTCCCAACTTATCCTGAAATTCTAAGAGCAATTTAGTAAATAAAAGAAAAAAAAAACAAACCCTTACCACTCTGGAAAAAGTCAGCACATAATTACAATCAGTAGCTTTCTGCCTAAACTGCCCAAGTGAGAGAAGGCAAATGTTTACCATAAAGCTCTTGAAAGTTGGAGATTATTTTAAAAGCTATATTGTTAAAAGGCCAGAAGTGGGTTTTCTATTACTGGTCGTCAAGCAAACAAATCAACAAAAAACAGGAACAGCCTTAGTAAGTTAACACTCAAGGTAAACATAAGCATAAACTCTTTCCATCAGTAAAATATATAGACCTTATTCACAGAATTACTTCTACTAAGATAAATCAATACTGAAAAACTGCACTTTTAGAAAACATCAATCAGTGTAAAGTTACACAACATTTTCTTTTTAAAATGAAATATATATATAGTTGAAAGATCTAAGCATCAGAAAATCCAGAAATAATTTAAATAATTAAAAAGCAGCCTATCATAAGACAAGCCATATTGGAAGGAAACTGACTGTCCATCACAAGTGTATATAGATATAAAATACTTCAGGATGCATGACATATATATGACTGTGATGTGTCCATCATAGTGCTCACATGATCTTAGCAAGCTTTACAAGGGATGTTAAGATGAGAAAGGATCATCAGTCATCAGTCCTGATTTCCTGCATGATAAAGGGCTTAGCATTTTCAAAGCACATACATAATTTAGAAACATATAGACTGTGGGGTTCTCGTTAGATGACCGACTCCTACTGATTCCGCATTTGATAAATGACATTGAGTATCTTAAATCTCCAAGGTCCAGATCCTCAAAGGCACTTTGGAAGCTAATTCCCCCTACAATCAAAGAAAATCAAATGCCTAAATGTCTTTGAGGACCTGGGCCTAACCCATTTTTGAAAAATTTGCCCTTTATGTTTCTCTTGATAAAGATAGGTGTAGTTAGATGAGGGGCCATTTTCATTTTCCTTCATAAGGAGGTGATAATGCAGGCACTTGTCTTTAAGCATTCATGCTGGAAGTGGATGAGTCTGAATCAGCCCTCTCCTCAGTCTGAGGATATTCTAATTACATCTTCTGCCTCCCAAGAGGATGCCCTAAGCAATATTCTCAGTTTATATTCTACACTATTCAGAAGAGGGCGCATTATCCACTTTTTTTGCAGCAGCAGCTGTCCTGTCGTGGAAAATAGAGAATTCAAGATTCACTGAGACAGAGAGGGAAAATGAGAAGAAACGCCACACATATTTGAAGAAAGAGACAATGTGGATCCTAGCCCTTACTTGAATTCATTCCTCATCTGTGTTAGTGATTTATTATGCAAATATAGCTGCGAAAGTGGGAGCAGGAGTCCTACTTGCTCCCAGCTATCAGGGTAGTGCCTTAGCCATTGGGCTGCTTTATAAAAGAGAACTAACACAAGCACTAGCATAATCACCTCTTTCATGTCTGCATGATCCTGGTCTTCCTCTGAAAGTTTGAACACCTGTTTACAAGCATGGGTAACAGCCCATGAATTCCATGCAGGAAATCTGAGGAAGGCCCCTAACCCTTGAGTACGGGTAAAATTCTCTTAACAGAGTGTTTTTCATCGTCCCCTGTCAGCTGTTGCTAACTTCAGGTGTCTACTTGTTAAATTAGCCAACTTTCTGATTCCCATTCTGAGGGAATGGGAATGTTACCAACAACCTACACAAGGTGCTCAAGAGCCAAACACAGAACCCTGGCCTCCATTCTACAAGCCAGTGTGTGAGCATGACTGGCATTGCACTTAGCTTTTAAAATAACTAAATCAGTTTTTGTATTCATTTGTAAAACACTAAGTAACATAGCTGCCCTTTTCAAAACTGACCAGACTCAGAGAAAGAAACATGGGTATTAAGAATTCCCAGGATAATCCTGAAATTAAGTTAAGCTAAATGGCTGTCACTGCTGGGATGCAGAAAACAGCTTTTCAAAGTACAGGAGTATTGGTACCACTTAAAAACCTTTCCAACAGCTGTCCCAAAACATAAATACACCTTGTCTCTCGTGTAATGCATCTCCCTCTGTGATCGGGAGAAACAAAAGAAAAAGCAAACAAGCTACAAAATGTTCTGATTAATAAAAATCTAGATGGAAAGCTCCTGTACTATTATGCTTCTGCCAGAATAGCACTAATACACCCTGTTTAGAAAAATCAACAGTAGGCTTTAGGCAAGACATATAAGAGGGCCACAATAGGCCTGACCCTACAGTTATCCTATGATTTATAGTCTTCTTACAGCAATGTACTGTATTTGACACTGGCTAAGGGGTTAATCAGTTCTGAGCATTGGTTTGGTAATAGGGTCCTGCCCTCGAGGTCTATTCAATCAATCAGAGTTGTCCAATGCTGTAATGCCTCAGTTCTGTGTGTAGGCAGATGAGTGTGCTGCCGTTCAGCATCCTGGAGGTATTTGGGCTTTGAGAAGCTTAGTGGAAATTCCACCTACACCAGGGCTGTCAAGCTCACTCCATGGAGGGCACTGACGATAAGAAGTGAGGTGACCATGTTGAAAAAGGGGTCACCATCTTCTCTGAGGGCAGCCTGAAGCCTTGGACCTCCTGAGAATAGGAAGCTACAGCCATTTCAAAGAAGGAAATGATTGGCCACATCCTCTCTAGAAGGAATTTTTCTTTGGGCCTTGTTGCAAGAAAAATTTTTCATCTTGAAAATACAAAGAAAAATTGACATTAAGTTGAATACATTTCTTCTCAAAAAGAGAAAAAAATTCCACAGGGCTTTTCCTCCTTTTTCAGGAGGAAAAGGAATCTGGAATATTTCTTCATTTTCCATGGAGGACTAAACCAAATAACCATCTGTATAAAGGGACATAAGATCAGAATATGGAAGAAACTAACTTGGATGTTTCTGTTGTTCTGCTGTACAATACGGCATCCAGCTTGTAAAAAATCATTCTCCACCAATCAGTTCGTGCTTATGTGCAACATTTTAAAGAGTTCCTAAAACAACTAGAACTGGACCATTGAACGTAACTAGACTGTGTTGCTTAGCTACATTACTCTTGTGTGCTGTTGCTGCAGAAACTGGTGTGCATCAAGCTCTCAGGACTAGTGGTCTACCTGGTTTTGTGGATGCTTTTTACCCTGAATATAAGGGGAATTTCAAACAATATCAGGAATTTGCAGTGCTGAAGATCCTTCCTCCAGGTGACCTTTTAGAATAGCTCATCATAATATGAGTACCCCCAAAAGATGCACATACTTATAAAATTTACTGCATTTATAATACAGCACATTTAGACAGTGCTTATGTTGTCCAAAACAGCGTGGCTACTGTGGGAAAGCAAGTTTTTTCACATGTAGCAGTGAGGGTCAGAAGTCCTACAAAGAATGGGGGAAGGCACTTTACTTAAACCTTTAGTTAATAACCATTCACAAGGAAAATAATAGTTCTCTAAAGACAGCATTCTTTATTTATCGTAATTACAGTTCTGTATGAGATTTTCCAGAAGTAGGTATCAGAGGAAAACTAAAGGAGCTTTCTTCTGTAATAATACGTATGCATGAGGTCAAGAATTTTTCAAAGAGCTTCTGAAATACTCTCTGAGTAGAGGAGGAGTGGAAATGTGATCCTTCTCTTTGGGTGGTAAATAGGAGGTGTAGGAAATTGTGTGTGTGCATATAGGGGAAGGGAGGGATAAATGTTTCTGTTTAGAGCTCAGCAGAGCTTTCCAGCAGCAAGTATTTGAAAACATAAACAGAAATACATTTGACACGAGTGTATATACGCTTTCTTTTCAATGACAAAAAATGACATCCTTTACTTTGATCACAGTAGGGTTGGTGATAGAAAGGGTAGTCTCAACACAGTCAGTGGGGGCTTTAACATTGGTTTCAATGGAGATATGTAGAAAATCCATTCTTACCAAAATTGTAGTTAAGATGATGTATGCATATGTGAAATGTGCATATTTCAGAGATGAATCAATATAACTTCAAAAATGTAGACCTACAGAAACTGCATTTATTTTTGTCCTGAATAAAATTTAGACAATGTGATTATTATTTAATATCTAAACCATCTCTGCATATGACTGATGGGACAGAATTAATTTCTTACTTTTTTTTATGCACATGGATATAACACTTTATTTTTTTTTCTGCTTGAACAAGATGTTCATATCAATAACATTAATTTAGACTTATGGCAATAGAGTTATGGGTGTCCATGAATAGAGACATGATCTCTTCTGTGTTTGGCCTCACAACTTTGCCTCACCTCTAAATAAAAAAAAAAATAATAAATTGTAATATTAGAAGGGTAAAAATTTACCTGTGTTTTCCTGCTATAGGTAATTTCTGCTGAAACACCCAAGTAAAATTTAAAATCGTATTAATTGTGTTGGCATGACTTGTTGGGGTTTTTTTCTTTTTTGTTTGTTCGTTTTATCAGTGATGATCTTCCTTGAAAATTATTGAAAGCATCACCATGAGGGAAAGATCAGCAATTAATTACCTATGATGTGGCATTCAGCAGACCTAAGGAAATTGTTAGTTTTGTTTAAACACCTAATTTTGAAACCAGTTACATAGCACAGTTCATTAGACAAAAGGACATATGTTTTATCTCTTCTACAGCAATGTAGAAATGGTCTATTTTGTCCTCTCTAAATGTCTGTTTATTCTCACCCCTGCACTTGCATACTCTGTCTTAAATATTTTAAACTCTTGGGTTTGTAGACTGATCATTTCCAAGCACTTCTATAACATGAAGGATGAAACATCTTCAGAGGATGTACAGCCATAGTTATAACTATTCTTTTTAAAAATGTTGCTTAAAATATTAAAATGTTTTAAATGTTGTTGTTAGAATTATCTGACACATTAAGTACAGAAAAAATTATTGAAGAATTATTTTCTTTTATTCTTTCAAAATATTTTTATATTATCTATGAATGTGTCAACGTTTTTTGCTTGTTTCAGGTGCAGTTCACTCTATTTACCACTGGAGGATAGGTGAGCTCAGTTAAACCACCATAATCAGAACAGACTTAGGTACAACAGAGTCACATTAGGTAAGGAAGAAACATTTGGCAACATTTCTATTGTTTTAATATTTTCAAGGCTGGTAGTGTTAAATGAAGTATGTGACCCCTGAAATTCTAGGTAATTTTAATGGTTGCTTTCTAACAGGAAAGGTAAAATAATAATAGCAATATACCAACATAGTTGCTTCCAGTTCAAGCTCAAGATAATTCACTCTCTGTTGAGAGACTGAAATAACAAAGTTTATTGTGAATCAAATGGCTATTATTATTATTAGCATTGAAATATTTCAGTCATTCTGTATGAGAAGAAAAGAACTGGGAAAAAAATCACTAAATAAAAAAAAAGCACAATTTCTGGACAATGCCATGCAGGTTTTTTTAATGTTCAGAAATAATTTGCAATATACATGACCAAACAGATGTGTAATGAAGGTAGCATTTTTAACAGGATGCAGCATCTCTTTGACATCTCCTTCTTTGACATCAGCATTGTAATCAGCCACCAATGCCTGCCATTTCAACAGACAGTACAAAATTACCAGTCAAGAGAGAACAAAAGGAGGCAGTTGATCTTTTTATAATGCTTTTAAATGTTACAATTCTCAAAATGAATGCTCATGTGATGCATCATGTAGTACAGCATAGTGCTATGAAGCTTCATTAACAAATAAAATATTTCTCAGATAACTGCTCTTGAAGGTAGCATGATGCATAAACTGGCTATGGTCTGATTATGATGACAAGTTAAAAACATCTTCTCTATGTAGATCAGTTTGCTTTTGTTTTGGTTTCCATATACATGTTTCCAGTGTAAATAAATACTCGGAATTTAAAGCTGCGATATGTAGGGTTTTTTCTGTCACAAAACCTTTCTGTGTAAAAAGTTTCTAACCACTTCCTCTTCACCATGCATCTGTATAAGAGAGTATTGTGCATATGATGTTGGAGTTTAATAAAACAACATCTATCATCACAACAAACATGATTCCGTAACAAAAATCCTTACAACTACTTAATATTTTGTAACCAAATGTAAATTTTCCACGATTTTGCTACTTTAGCTGGGAAGAGAATGAATCAAGTCGAAAACAGAAAATATTCATGACCCAAGAGTTTCAAAAACAAAAAATACTTTTTAATACTTGACAATGTATTGATTCAAATTGCTATAGTGTAGAGGGAACTGAATTTCAGAAAGTACTGAGAGCTCTCTCTGCTCTACACAAGGTATTTTAATTGCAGCATGTTTAGGTAGCACATGCTATGATCCATGCAAAAACCACTTAAAGAGTTAAGACATTGAAAATATGCTACCTTATCCGGTCACAGTCATCACTGATGTCCTGAGTCACTGCAGTAGTAGAAAAATCTGCTAAATGAAACTGGCCAGATAATTTCATCAAGTGTATTCCAGCCCACACTTGAAGTGAGAGGCAAAATCCAAAAGACCTCTGTGAACCTGACCTTGCACACATTCCTAAATCAAAATCTAGACATCAGTTGAGCCCTAAATGACACAGATCAGTCTGACCTTTGAGAGTTTCTCAAATGCCAATAAGACCTTAAGCACTTCTTGCCCATGTTGCAACATTTTGTGCTTCAGGAAAAGATGAAAAATATAAACCTCACAGACCATACTGAACATGAGAAAGGTGGGAAAAAATCCTTCCTGGCTACTACTGGTAGACCTGAAATATAAGTTACAAAAATACTATGAAATACTTCTTCCATTCCTCTTTAAAAAACTAATTTTACACCGAAAGATTTCTGAAAAGGAAGCTGATGGTAGAGCAGTGATTTGGGAACATGCCAGACTGCTCATTCTTTACAGGCTGGAGTCCAGACCCCTGAGCTGGGAGCATGCTGGGTCTCGCCTTTGAGGCTGCTGAATTGAGCTCCTCACCAATGAAGTGTATGGCACTATTCAGGTAACAGGAAGCTGATACCCGATTTAATGTCAGCTGAAAGAACCTTCAGGTTCTGTTAATGATCTCGACTGTATCTCCATTGATTACAATGGCAGCTTAGACACTCAATGCACATACAGACACTTGTATGAAGATGCTTAGGATTCTTAATCTTGAGTTTACTTTCATTTACTAGCAAGTGGGACTGAAAAAAGTAAGGGGTTTTTCCCCCAAAGAAAACACACTGCTGATGATAGACATATTCCATAATGCATACGTGACTTGAAGGCACTGAGCTAGGACTGCAAATTAAGACCCTGCAAATAAAACTGACTAAGTGAACATATGTATCACGTAAGCAGCATCAACATGGACAACTCCCAAACGCACAGCAGAGAAAACTGCCCTCTTTACTTACCAGAAGGTTATGCCAGTCTCTAGCTACAATGCATATAAACTGTATTTTTTGTATTATTTGCTTCTCAGACATATATAGAGTGTCATGTGTTTTCATAATGACCTGTGTTCTAGTAATGCCTTTCTAATGCCTGGGAAATGGTGACTAAAGCATGTCCGATAAGGAGGATAAGCAAGTGACTGCATGGGCCATAAACAGTAGGGCACAATCCTGCATCCTGATATTTACTACCATATCATATCTGCTCTGTGTCTAGTTTTTGCTTAAGTGTTTGTCTTTTTTCTTTAATTCACTGTTCTCACAGACTAGGACCCACCAAGGAAGTTAACGAACAAGATACCAAAGGAGGACATGGCCCTGCTGCCAAAAAAAAAAATAAAATGGCAAAGCATACATGTAAGTAAATGGTTTGCTGGATCTTTTTACTACTTTAAACTTTGTTTATGGATTTTGTTGGATTGAGTCTAAACTAAACTTACAATATCATGTAGAAAACAAAGCTGCCCACAGCTACTTGAGAAGTTAAACAACCACAAGTGGAAAAGGCCAAAACTTAAGCATCAGCATTTAGGAAGCTAACCATTATTACCTTTAACACTGCTGGAAAAATTCATTCCAGACTTGTATCTGGATTTTTACTCATACAAGAAAAATTATTACATTAAGTTCTCTTAATATTGTAGTTTTTGGGTAAATGAAATATGATGTTAAAATGTCACCTATTTGGAAAAAAATTACTTAGTGTATGTTCGACAAGCATACTGACAGAATATTTCCTTCCTGAAATCAAAAAGGGATCTATGTTCCCATGGGAATTTATAATACAACTGGAAGAAAATAAATAGCCAATTGTAAGTTAAGGATGTGTGGAGGTGAACTTTTCAATAAGGTTGTTATAATTTTATTATTTCTAGGTGAGCTGTGTTCAATGATAAAATCTCATTTAAGGAGTTGATTGGAAAGAAAAAGTGAGTCATTAGTTTGTGTATGAGGTTATTTCTAGCTTTTTGAGTAATCTTTTTTTTTTTTTGCACTTTGTAGAATTTCCAACACAATTGAATTTTTATTTGTTTAAGAGGTGGAATAGCTTTAAGAAAACTAAAAACTGGGGCTGCTTACCATGAAATAATCCCTGTTTTCCTGCAGGGATTGGATGTTTCCTCTGAAGTCCAGACAATATTTTCTACCTCAGCCTGTTACCCAGGCTAGCTGTGTTTCACTTACGAAGGTAATTAAGTTTTCTACTAAATGCTCATATAAAATACATTGTGTGTACAAAGCTCTAGAGCCCTCTAGTGTCTGTCATTCCACTTCCTGTGTATCTCCTGAGTAGTAATTCCACCGATTTAATGGAGAGATTAATTCAGCCTGCCCATGCATAACTGTGTGCTGATGCTCTCATTTAAGTTGGTACCACAATATGAATCTGAAAGGGAGATGGTAAGGCAGTAACAGCTGGAGCTGTGGGATGTTATGATAGACCACTTACTGGTTCTAGAAACAGTGTTGCCCAGATGGTAGCATGCTGCCTTTTTGAACTGTGCTGTCTGGGAAAGAACAAAAGAGATTCTGTAAATTGTATAATTATATATGTATAGGTTATTGACAGAGGGCTCTTCAAGTTTGTTCACTCAAGAGTTTGAATCAGTCTTATTTAAACCATAACAAAATTTGAAATAAAACTTCAGAAGGAAGTGTTCCGTGAGATTTAAAAAAAAAAAAAAAAGCAGGAGGTTTGGATGAGAATATTATATATACTGCAAGAAGCATTTCTTGGTGAGCAAGAATTAAATCTTAATTCTGGAATATAGTATAGAGAGATAGATCCCAGTTACCTGCAGACTGCCTTATTCAGTTTGAAGGAAAAAAATACTAGCTTTTGAAACATTGCAGATCTAGGAAGTAATGCATAAGGAAAGTGGAATACCATCATCATTTGTGATCTACAAACCCCTGACCAGACCCCAGACTCATAAAGCAAAATAAAGAGTTGATTCATCTCTCCAAGACCTTAAAATCTTCTGAAGGGCCTGTCAGACAACACTGGACAACAGAAAAGCAAACCATTTCCCTCGTCAGAAGTTCTCCTTCAACACATTGCCACGCTCATGGAATCAAGATATAAAGTGACTTCACTGGACTTACTAATCTTGCATTAACCAAGTATTCAAATGTACACACATACTCCAGCAGATATACTTCCATGGAAACACACGAGATCCTTCATATGCCAAAACCTTTTTCTCCCACAATATGTTATGCAAACTAAAAGAAAGGGGGTTTTTTCAGTTGTGTGACCACAACTTATTTTGAAACATCAGGGAGACAGGAGGGAGGAGGGTCACACATCAGGTCTCATGATCAGATGTAGTACATGTGTTGCCTATAACATAGAAGGGAACACTTGCATTTTGGTGATGTGTGAATGTACATTAGAAGAGTGGCAGAGTCGTGCTGAATTGTTCTCATGAGTTATAGCCAATCATCATAAAATAGGATATTCTTGGTACAAGGTGTTCATACTCTGTAGCAGTGTATGCTGTGTATTTATTTTTATGTTATATATTAATAATATACATTTCTGTTATTCCCTGTTAGAATGTTCTGTTACCCCTGTTATTCCACACCCAAATAGTTTGTTCCAAGGCCGTATCCACCCTGAAATGTGATCCTGTCCCACCCCTCCTCCCTGTCCCC
>WEIV01009422.1:26998-57062 GCA_013390005.1 Calyptomena viridis
CCCCAGAAACTTCTACTGGGGGGGGTTACCCCTCCCCAAAAGCCACTCCTACCCCTCCTTCCCATTGGCCATTCCCTTTCCCCTCCCAGAAATCTGACCCCCTTTATAAACCTGTGTAACAGGAAGTCAGGGCTCTTGTTTGTGTGTTTCCCTTTGGGATAAGACTTCCTCTGGTGCCGGCAGGCAGCAGAGGAGCAATAAACTAAAATACATCTACAACGAGAGTTGCTTGTATCTTTTCACTCACTGTGGATGTAATTTTGGACTAAGCTGGCCAAGCTGAGGCTCAGCCTGCCTTCTTAGTAGGCGATATTAGCAAGACTCCTGAAGAGAAGCCTGCTGCTGAGATTGCCCCACTCGCATGGTGTAATTTTCCTGGTTGGTGTTCTAAGGCTAGCCAGGGTGGAATTGGACAAAGAACCAAACCAGAAATTACTTCAATATTGCAACTGTTCTATCACTCTGGAAACATAATTTTAGAATGTTGTTCACCATGGTAATCACCGAACAAAAGGCTTTGATGTAATAATGTTCAGTGCTGCAATGCTTAAAAGTCATGCATTCAGCATATTCAAAAAGTGGAACTCATAAAGCTGAGTCAGAGATCCAACTTTGTCCTACATTGTCTAGAGAAAAAATTAAGTCTGTAGACTAAGATTCAAGGCAGACAGTATGTGGAACACAAAGATGCATGATCCTACTCTATCAGAGAACTTCAGTGTCCCTAAAATATCTTGCCTGCATTTTAACACCTGTTTTGTGGTCACTGTTCATATTTCCAGGTTCTCAGGACCTGATACAGTTTCCTACTTTTAGACACCAGTTTGCTGCCAGACTAGTTTAAGTGTTTGGCCTTTGACAAAAATGAGAAAAAGGAAACCGTGCAGGACTTGAACCCATATGACCCTTCCTGGCCAAATGCCCAAACAACTATTTACAGGGCAAGGCTCCTACTATCTGGTCTGATCATCTTTCCCTTTCTGGCTGTAATGTATCTCAGTGATAATAGGAAGAGAAGCTAAGTCATGGTCAAATCACTCCAGGGACTGTCAGTACAGATGCCCTCCTAAAACACAAAAGCTGGATGTGAAAATCCTCTTACAGTGAGGAACTAGATCAAAGACATCCTTTGGCAAACAGCTGAATTATTAGGCTATCATGCAAATGTGGTCAGGAGCATTAACTTCCCCCTGCACACATGCAGTCAGATATGATCTCCATGATTCTAATTAGGTGTTCATCTCCAGGGCCTGACATATGCTGCTGCCTAACAATGTGTATATCTAGGGTATCTCAAACACCCCAGGATATAAGATTTCCCTAAACTTAAACTCTTAATTCTAGCTAAAAAGTGTCCTGATTGTGTGTTTAAATAGATCCTGATTGTCTGTCTGTACATCTAGTAAAAATATACATGATCATGTGCTTTATTCTACTTACACTGTGGATAACAAAATGTATATGCAGTCTAAACTGTACTTTCAGCTTTTGAATACTTGTTTCTTCTACTCCAAAAGAGAAATATAATGTGATGTTTCTGGGCATTAGGCTAGAGAGCTAAATATGTAGCAGCATTAATATCAAAGGGATATAAGAATACTCTAAAAAAAGTACTTGTGCAATGAGAATTACTACAATGAAATAAAGAATAAGAAAAATTAAGAGAAAAAGCACCCTGAGCATTAGAACTATTGAACTGCTGAATAATTTTCCATAGGAAGTAATAGGGGGTTTTTTTCATCTTTATAAAAATTGCAGTCAAATGCAAATGTTCCATATGATATGTTCTGAAATTAAAGAACAAAATGCACTACTTCTTTTTCATGTATGCATTGACTTTCTGTTTCAATGTTTTCAGTAACAACTCAACTCAACTTATTTATAGTGACTTAAATCTGTAGGAAATGTATTGACTTAAGAAAATTCAGTACACTATTTTGCAAGGTGCTGAGACCTTCCTCCCCAGCTTTAAGTTTGTACACATAGATTGGAAAAACACAGAAGGTTTTCTGTTCTTTGCTGCACTTAGCATCACAGTTCAAAGGTGATTCAGTGCACAGTTGTGTAATACTAATATTGATTTCTTAGCTCAGTGAAAACAAAAATGACACGGAAATACTACAAACAAAGCTCAATTCGAGACCATCTCTCTGTTTGAGACACTAGTCAATTAGTAGATACCATGTTTTTAAAGTTTTCTGCGATTAAAACGAAGTTGCTAGGTAAAAAAAATCAGAAACGAAATACAGTCAGTGACATTCAGGGCTATGCTTAAAGAGTTGGAGAAAGTCCCACAATTTTCATTGTGATCTACAATTTTCATTCTGATCTACTATAGCCACTTCTTCTGTCTTCCCCATGTCTTTGACAGACTCTTTTACACTCAGAGCACATGGATTTTTTTCTCTATGTTGCCCAGAAGGGAAAAATCTCATTCTGGACTCTAGAGGAACACAGACATCAGAACAGTGAACTGGCATGGCTTGCAACCATTTTCATTGGAAAATTGTGGAAGTTTCCACCAAATATCAGCTTCTTTTAGATTATTTTTTCTGATTAAAATATTGATCAACAGCCATTTCTGTTGTGATTCAATATTTATCAAGATTTTGGGGTTCATTGTGGATCTCATGAGAGTCAAATCTCAGCTGAAAAGTACGTTTTCTGGACCTCCATGGACTATTCAAGTTATATGTAATATAAATGGATATTTTTCCATTAAAGGAAGCTGATTCTTCTACGTTATTTATTTATTTTAAAGATGTGTTGTGTGTGGTAGTCAAAGTCCGGATGTAGAAATATTGAAGCCCCTGCCGGACTTATTTCTTGAGACAATATACAGTAGTCCAAATTAATGCTGATAGATTAATGCTGATAGAGCACATTGTTATATAGGGTCCATTTTGGCATTTACCTAGATCTGCTTTTAGTGTAGAATGGCAATATCAACTCAAAGACCCAACTTCATTTAAACTGGTAGATTCTGGAATTGACATAAAAATGGTAAGACTTATAAATGGTAAGAATGAAATGGAAATTTGACTGCATTTGCTCAGTTGACAATGGGTGTAGTCAAATAATGACCCAAGAGCTTGTGCCTAAGCTAGAAGACCTCTGAGAGTTTTTATTTGTATCCTTATATTGAGTATTTCATATCTGAAACATTTTAATTAGAACAAGTATTTGTGGGAAAGAATAGATTAAATTCTTCTCATGTACACACAGTAAGGATTAAAGTAGTGAAACTGATATAAATCTGACTCAGAATATTAAAAATACCATTAAAATACATTTTAACTTCCCTGCATAATGTATACATTGGACATAATTTTGTTGTCATTTCATTCAAGTGAAAGCAATTGCATGCAACAGTATTGCACACATATACTTGACAATAGAAGTTGGGACTTACAGATAATCAACATGACATGTAGATCATTTGGAAGTCCCTTAACTTTTCTTATTTTACTGTCTATTTTAAATTGAAAATCAGTGAAGGACTGGCTGGCACCATCTCAGAGTACATTGTGGTTTGTTTCCTCATTATGGAAATTTGTGGTTAACTTTGCATTTTGTTTTTTCTTTTCAACATTGTCTCATTGTTCTCTCCCCTTATGCTTGGAAGTATCTTTTTCAAAAAAAAAAAAGATACTATTTCCCTGTAGAAATAAACCCAGACCCACTCATGAAGAGAACTATTCATAATATAGGGTTAGAATTAATCTAAAAAATGACAATTTATGTTACAGAAAAGCCCTCTGATTCAAGAAACTATACTAAATGCCAGTTCAGCCTTCTGAAAGAGCTAATGTTTTACTGTTCCAAAGTTTAGAAAAACATTTGCTCCCTCTAAGCATTAGTTCAGATCTTCAGAGGGACAGTCATATCATGGCAGTTAATTTAGGAACTTACTGTTCCTATCATTTTCCAAAGGTGGCCAGTCTAGTCAATGGGAAGAAACAGAGCCCTACAAGGGCTAAAGTCAACTAACTATAGGGCTGCGTATCTATCTCTTCTTGTTTCAGGAGTAGTTAACAGCACTGTTAGGGATGCTTGGAAACTAAAGAGAAGAACCACACTGTTTCACTACAATAATATTATTCATTCAAGCTTCTCTGCCTCTTGTCCAAATAAGCGTTCCTTTCATTCCTCTTTTGCCATCATATCAGAAGGAAACTCAGAAAGATTCATGGAGGGCAAGTGGTGTGTCAAAAAGTGAAAGGAAACAGATGGTCACCCATGACCTGAACAGTAACATTGCAAATAAGCAGTCAGGGCTGAACATCTGCACTCTGGTTTCTATAAGCAAGAGAAGAGACAGGGTTCTTTGCTCAGCTTTATCTGACAGTTTTTCATATTTTTTACTTTATATTTTATTTATTTGTAGACTAAGATACTTTTTTATAGACTGAAAGGTAAATTTCAGTTTCAATTTTACAATTGTGTAACCCAACAAAGGTTTGAATAGGGGTTTATGCAATATATAATAAAAAAGCAGAATTTGGATCCTCTGTGTGTGCACTTGTTTATGAGTCTGGATATAAATACACATGATAATCCTCATGTAAACCATAAGCCGAACCAGAATTTTGGTTAAAAAACAGAAGCTCACAATGCAAACCAAAGAAGATCATTAACTGTGTCTTATGCTTTGTCAGTTGTGTATCTCAGGCATACTCTCAGTAACACTGTGCTTCCATGAAGATAAGAGGTCTTTCAATAGCATCAGAATTTTCCTTATACAACATTCCATTATTAAGTCAGAATTTCTACAAGTGCTTTGCATTGTATCTCTAGCAAGGAATATGTTCTTCCTCAAAATGTTAAGTTCCACTGATCAATATATAAATTAACTTGCTTGGAGGTGGCAAATAGCCTTAAATAGCAGAAATGTCACATATCATAACAGTGATTCCTCTCTTAATAATGCCCTTTTTCACAGAGCAAGCAGTTTGATTCTTTCGTTTGTTTATTTTGACAAAAAAAGGAAAAAAAATTACACTGAGAATGAAAATAAGAAACTAGCTTGCAACAGAACCTACCAAAATATTAATCAGTAATTGTTCCTAATTCATTGGTCTCATCTTCAGTGTATTCCTTTATACTCCATAGTGTAGCTGTACTCAAACTAGTTATCAATGGTCCGTTGTCAAAATAGAACATACTGAGTATCTGTGGGAGTCTGCTCCAGACCTGGTATCCATTGAACTGGATGAGAGAATAAAGAGTATACTTACCGAACACGCAGATAATTACATTTTCAGATAGAAGATATGGAGGAGAGTCAGGAATTAAAACTCATTTTGCGAAACTGGAGATATGGTCTGAAAAATATGGTTGATAATAATAGTATCAAAGACAATCAACTTCACAGACTGTCCCCGATGCTAGAACACTACATAATCAGAAGTTCTATGGAAAAATAATACAGATTTTAGGGCTATCATAAGGATACTAAGAGGCCTGGCACTGAGATTATGCAGCAGATAGCTGTCTTGTACTTCAGGTAGACTCCAAACAAATATTATGTGTCCGTACAGTCATTCTGTGTGCTGGCTGTTCACCTATGCTTAAGATAAATAAAAAACACTGGGACTTGACAGTGGGTAACACATTCAGCATGTGTCAATGGCAACATCCTGCTGCAAAAGATTATAAGCATCATAATGGTAAATCTTAACTGATTTCTCTGCACTTGAAGGAAGGTGTGGACCAAGAGGAAACTGGAAGAGAATAAAAGGAATCATCAGATATTTAGAAAACAGTACCTGTAGCTTTCCCCCTGTCCTGCCTCGCTCCTTCTTCAGCCCAGGCATTGCTTCGGCCTTGGGCACCAGTAGGAGGAGGCTTCTTCAGGGCTTGCCGAGGGATGAGTGTGCCCCTGCACTCCCCCAGGGATAGGCTGAGGGAAACGGAGGACAAGGAAATGCTGGTGGCTCTCCATGGTTATATATGTTTATTCACTCCAGAGGCAACGGGCCTCGTGGAGGGTCCAAGCTTATCAGGGACAACCAGGGAAAGAGCCCTTGCCATTTCTGGCCTATGGTTCTTATAGGGGGCTCCAGCCAACGGGAAGGGAGGAGAATGGAGGGGGCCAAACCATCTGGGGTGAGGGGTGGGGGACATAACAGAACATACCAAGTAACAGAACAATAATATACAGAGAGAAATATATGCTAATTACACATTACTACAGTTCCCTCTCTTCTCTTACATATTTTGAAGAAAGTTCAGAATGGTAGAATTTGCTTGCAATTAGCATAATAAATAATAACAGTATTAATTACAAAAAATATAAGTAGAATGAATGCAGCTGTGATTATAGAATTGTCCATGAGTTCAGTCATCTTTACAGTCCACAATTGTGTTTGTAAGCTGAAGTCTAGGCAGGAATGAAGTGATGGTAGTCGAGGGTGTTGGTTTCGAGTGTTCAGATGAGAGACAGTCTTTGGTGTTGTAAGTTGCTGCAGCAGAAACTTTCTCCCACTTGGCCAGGGTAGGGAAACTTGCTTCTCCACAGTTATACACAAACAGTCTGAGAAATCTACAGAAACACTTGGAAATTTGTTAATTTGGGCAAATCTCGGGGACTGTGGGGAACTGGGAAGGAACTCGGCGAAGGAAAAACAGAGCAGCAGCATTATTTACTGCTGCCGCTGCGGGAGACCCTGGTCACCATGGCCTCTGGGACCCCTCTGCCGTGGGGGAGGAGTCGCCTGTGCCGCACTTCCTCCCAGGCTCGGTCTCTTGGGGTCCACGCCACCCCCCCCGCGGGGGTCCCGTGCCTCCGCGCCGCTCCTGCCCGAGCCGCCCTAGTACCGTGCACCCGGGAAACCATTGCTGCTTCCCACGAGCCCGCGCAGCTGCCCCGCCCGAGCCGCCCTACTGTGCGCCTGGGAACCCACTGTGCGGGTCTGCCGCAGCCGCCGCGAGTTCGCGTCAGGCCGCCACTGCTCCATGCCACGCGCTGCTCCGTGCTGCCGGTCCGCCCTGCCGCCGCCCGATGGCGTACTCCTCTCCTGAGGTTCCTGCATCGCGTAGCGGCCAGAAATGCCTCATCTGAACTACTGANTGTGCAGCTGCCCCGCCCGAGCCGCCCTACTGTGCGCCTGGGAACCCACTGTGGGGGTCTGCCGCAGCCGCCGCNTCCAGCTTCCCCTATGTGCTTAACTGGAAAGTTTTTCGTTAAATTTTTGGCAGGTTTTTGTGCTCCCCGCGCAAGGGGGAGGGGGTGGCAGCGCCGCTCCACGCAGTCGCGGCCATTTTGAACCAGCTAAAACAAAGAACTATAAAAGAGAAACCGAAGTCTAACTTCTACACTTATTCCAACTTCTACCACTATTCCCCCCACCAAAAAACCAGCCAGTGGCTCAGCGCACGGCAACATTCTATTCAGTGTTGCTGAGCTTTCTGCCCTGCTCAATAGGAAACATTCATAATCCCTGGATGTAAGGATGAGGTCTTTTCCCCTCTAACTCCCTGTTAAGGGGTCAACCCGCCCGGGTGGTGACCTTTCACAGGCTCCAGGTCCTTACCCTTCCTCTCTGTGGCTATCTATATAGCCCTTAGTAGGACTGTATCCCTCCCTGCCAACCCTGTCTGGCAGGAGAGTATTCCCTCCATAGGAATACTTACTAAGGAGTTGGGGAAATGAAAATGAAACATCTTGTGCAGGTTCCTCAGTTTTCTGGGGAAGGCTTCGCTGGAGTTTCGAAGTTACCTTACCAATCCCTTGAAGTGCCTTTCCTTAGAACGGAACTCACTCTTCAAAGGCAGGTGCCGATCAAAAGTCCTTGCTCTTGCAGAGGCCAAACTATGCGTGCGTCCGAGCACAGGCACACGTTTGAGTGCCATCTGTAGCTTTCCCCCGTCCTGCCTCACTCCTTCTTCAGCCCAGGCATTGCTTCAGCCTTGGGCACCAGTAGGAGGAGGCTTCTTCAGGGCTTGCCGAGGGATGAGTGTGCCCCTGCACTCCCCCAGGGATAGGCTGAGGGAAACGGAGGACAAGGAAATGCTGGTGGCTCTCCATGGTTACATATAATATAAGTTTATTCACTCCAGAGGCAACGGGCCTCGTGGAGGGTCCAAGCTTATCTGGTATAACCAGGGAAAGAGCCCTTGCCATTTTCGGCCTATGGTTCTTATAGGGGGCTCCAGCCAATGGGAAGGGAGGAGAAGGGAAGGGGCCAAACCATCTGGGGTGAGGGGTGGGGGACATAACAGAACATACCAAGTAACAGAACAATAATATACAGAGAGAAATATATGCTAATTACACATTACTATAAGTACCTTGGAGGAAGGATTGAATACATGTACTAGTTTATGCTGAAGAAGATCAAAAGGAGAGTATGATGACATGGTCCCAAAAATACCAAAGAACAGAATGATCTGTTTTCTAAGCTTATGGTGGATTGTGTTTAAAGGTTAGAAAAGAAGACTCGTGTTAGGTAAAAACTAAAAAGCCTTAATAATAGTAAAAGAAAATTAGGTATTGCAAGAAATGGGCTGAGGAAGTTGTGGAATCTTCAGGATTGGAGGTCTTTAATATAGAGCTGAAACAGACAAGTCACAGCAAAGTAATCATGTACTTCCATTTTTCCTGCCATGCAGTCATATTCTCAAATAACGAAATTAACCAGGTTGGTAATTCTCCTTTGTAGCCCTAACTTAGATATTACAGTCAGTGAACACACACAGTGTTTTAAGTACTGGTTGTCCTGTTATTTAAGTAAGGCTGATTTAAGTCATTAAAATTAAGCTTTCTAAACTGTATTTGGTTTTGTCTGAGCTCCAGACAAAACCATTTCCCTTAACATTTCCCAAAACCCTTAAGTGCCAGTTTCCATAACCTGTCTGTACTTACTATTATGATAAAAGGAGAATTACTTTAACTGAACAAAACCGTATTTTAAAATACTGAGGCAAGGATTAAGTATGAAAATACTTTAACCATTAAGGTACCACAGCAACAACAGATTGTGGAGAATTATACTGAAATGATAATATCATCTGTGGTATGATTTCATTCTGATACACTGTCAGAATATAAGGAGTTTTGTCTGAAGTGGCTAGTAA
Organism: Calyptomena viridis; assembly: GCA_013390005.1. Taxonomy (NCBI): domain Eukaryota; kingdom Metazoa; phylum Chordata; class Aves; order Passeriformes; family Eurylaimidae; genus Calyptomena; species Calyptomena viridis. Next base: position 36,077 of record WEIV01009422.1, read on the forward strand.
TGCTGAACAGCACTTTCAGTAACCTCACTGGGAAATTTGGAAACTGTTTCAGGAAGTAACAAATGCCAGGTAACAGCATTTCTCAAGTAGTTGTTCAGAGAGATCTCAGGCGTCAGATGTGAATCACCCGTCTCCAGTCCCTTGGAACTTGTATTCATCACCATGACAAATGCTACAAGTTCCTGAACCATAATCCTTTCACTTAGCTCTCTGTATATTCTTGATAGGAATGAAAATGTGTTTTGGTTTGACCTAGATAATTCTAAGTTACATCAGAACAATGCTGCTACACTTGAATAAAATGCAATAATTTTTAATGAAGTATATAAATGGAGATGACTAAAGTACTCATATACTATTGTGACAGAGGCCAATATAGTATTTTAGACATATAGATGTATAAAATTTTAGATCATCAGTTCCATCATATTCATGAATTTGGAATTTGTCTCTTTTAATGCACAAACATCAGAAGGAGTGGAACATGTGAAGATTCACAAATGCAATTTATCTTACAAACAAACTGCAATCACACCAGACTGAACAAGGTTAGCCTTGGAAGGAAGAAGAAATGACAGCAGGGGAGGATTCATCTGATCAAATGTAGACTCCTACAGTGCAAATCTGATCTAGCCAGCTGGATTACTCTTCTTGCTAGTGGAGAAAAACAAGTACACATAGGGTGTTATTCCTCACATCTTATTTAGGATAGGTCAAATTAATTATGTCCTGCAGTGCCTTTGTCTTCCTTAAGACTGTAAATGGAGCCTAGGAAAAGTAGTTCAAATGTAGACAGCTAGACCGCAGACTTGTAAAGTGATGTGAGATGAATTCCACTCTTAACAGCCAACTAGAAGTTACGTAGAACAAGGGACTGAAAAACCCCCAAAACTAGTTAAGCAAGAAGTCTATCTTTTTTCTTGTGAAGTTTTCAGGGGAAACATTTGACAAAAACATAAACCTTCAAGAAGAAAATACTTTTCACGATCAGATTTTTAAAAATAAAATTTGCAAAAAAAATTTCAATTTATTTTTCCCCTTTGGTTTTAAGCACTTATTATTTTATCTTTTCCTCTCTTTCTCCAAGTGGCTCCAATGGAGTTAAAAAAACAAATATTTGGTACTAATGAGAGGCTAAAAGTACAGCTATGGACTCAACTCCATCTTGGTGTGTGTCTTTGTTGACTTCAGTAGAATTCCACAAAATGAATTTGACCTTGGATGTTTTCAATCAGTGTGTTCCAAATGAGAAAAAATTGTTGTTAGTAAAGACCAAAGAGGGAAATAAATCAAAGACACAAAGGGCAGCCAGTCGTCCAATTCTCTCTGATGCTCAGTGGGAATTGGGTGCTTAACAGCCCTTAGTATCCTTGAAAATCTCCTCTTGGGATTTGAAAATGAAAAGAGAAATGAGTAACCTTTTTTACCTTCCAAAAATTGCTTGGTGAGAAGTGAGGTCTTTCTGTTGTTTTCAGGAGGAAAATGAGAGAGATGTGGACAGACTGAATAATTTTTTATAAATAAAATTTTACTGCATTGGATCACCATATTAAGAAAGTGGGGAGAAGGGGTGTGGTTTGTTTCAGTTTTCAAAACGTATATTTGAATCAATTTGCTTTCCTTTGCATAAAGGTGGGGTAATAAAAAAATCCATGTCTAGATCAAAATAGTTCCTGTTCTGAAAGGAACGTGTAAAGTTTCTGCAAGAATGACAGTCATAGCTCTCAAAAAAATACAAGCATGGGAAGTACATTCTTTTGCAAGATTATATAGATATTAACTCAAAGAGCTGATCAGTCTAGAGAGCTCTCTCTCTCCCTTCTCATACGAACATTAGATTCCTGCCTCCTTTCATCAAGCAAAATGAAATTAAAACAACAGATGTATATCATTTTCCTTTGCACATGGTGTGGGAGGTAGGAGAGAAGAATCATTAATACATATGGACAAAAGTTTGAGATCAAAACATGAATCATTCCAGTTGTGACGATAAGTTGGGGTTGAAATGAATTTGAGTCTCTAGACCACTTTGCCTTAATCCAACCATCCACACGGCAAATTACCTGGAATGATTAGATTGCAGAATTGTACCCATGGGCCCCTTACCCATTAAGAAGAGGGTGCTAGAAACCCTGTCACTGCTTCAATAGGAATGAAAAGTGCTAGCATTATTCAGGATGTTTCCGTTCCGCAGCAAGTGCCAGGAAGGCAGCAGCTTCTAATCCCTGTTAGGGAGTTCCCCTGTCCTTCCTCTTTTTTACATGCATTTGATTGAAAGCTTTTTACTCATTCCTTGCACAAAAAGGAAGGTAAACACAGCTGTAGGATTTTAATGGCCTGAAGATAAGTGCACATATTTTTGTTGTTTTGGTATTGCAGGCTGTTGACTGAATTTCAAAGAAAGCAGTAACAACAGAACAGTGAGGGATTGTACTGAGTCAGGAGATGCATTAATATTCAGACCATTCTACCAAATATGCCTGGGAATATTGTCAAGTATAATAAATTCACCACAAACTCCTGAACTGCTATACACTACAGGCTACTATAGGCAGCTGGTAAAATCTAAGGTAACTGACCAAAAGCATGAATACATGCTTTATAATTGATTCAGGCCTCAAGCTCCCTTTGACTAAGTGAGAATATGCAGCCAGGTATAAAATGAATAGAAGGGCAATGGCCTTTGTTAAAACAATAGAAATGAACACAAGCATGTCATGGTTATAGCCTGTGACTACTCAGAGCATGCTCTACATATCTGATGCCATTACTCATATTAAGTTCATTGTGTGGATGCTGACAAAGAAGAAAAGGAATTATTTAAGGTTGTGAGTCTATTCTGTTTTAAAGATCATTTAGCTCCACACAATCAGATTACAGCTTGCAACGAACATCTGTATTTCTGTGTGGCAGAAAACTAAACTCAACACCACACAGACATTTGGAGATACTCTGAGAGTGTGCTTATGCCCTTTCCTCCCCCACAAATAAAGGAGAAAAAGAAACAAGCTACCGAAATAAACTGTATAGAAGGCTGAAGCAGAACTAAGCTATAATTCTCTACACATATGTGCATATAACTAGCAAACATAATTTGTCTCTCAGTACAAGAATAAATTCTATTCTTCTCTTACAGAACATGAAACAAAGGATCTTTACTACAATCTCTATGCATCTAGCATGATTCTGAATTATTACTAATTTATCCAGGCTCTTTGCAACTCGGTATCCAAGAAATACCCATTTGCTGAAATTTTATTCAGTTACATGTATAAAAATCTTTTTCACATTGTGTTCTCCTTTTCCTATTGGAATTACATTTCAGAAATATTACTTGACTTCCAAAGACAATGTATCCTTAATCATGCAGGAAAATACTTCCATTTTCCTGGGAAGCATCCAGGTCTATTAAAGAGGTCCTGCAACTGGAGCAAACATAGGTGAAAGCCTAACAGAGGTTAAATTTTCTGCTTTGGTTTGATGGTTGTTAATCCTCCAACCTCCTAATCAGAAGGAGAAAATTTTACAAAAAGAATAAACAGTGGGTGATACATTGCATGAGACACATTATTATAAACGACATAGCTACCTCTTTCTGAATTTCACAGCCCCCCAGTGAATTACTAACTAGAAAATTTTACACTTTCTGATTTGAAGAAAAGTGTTCTTTCTTGTCACAATAATTCTATATGTTATACCATAAGGCATCACCTATCCTGAAAAAATTGAACTTAAGATAGTTGGTTACTCAGGGACTACCAAGAATTTCACTGACAATATTACTCACCCACACAGCCACTTCCGGATATTGGTCTGGTAAAATAACATACATACCAAGCAGAGCATGAACCAAAGTAATTAATAACTGATAAGCCTCCGTTTCGGTTGCATCTTATCTATAATATTCATTGTCTGTTATATGCGTTTAATCTGCTCATAGGATGATTGCAAATTTGTAAATAAACAGAGTAACCACACATACAAATCAGTGATCGGCCATATTTATGCATATAGAACCAAAAAATCATGTAGGTTAGAAAAGCACTCTAAGATCATTGAGTCCAACCACTAACCCAGCACTGCTAAGTCCACCACTAAACTATATCCCTAAGTGTCACATGTACATGTCCTTTAAACACCCCCAGGGATGAAGACTCAGATGATTCCTTGGGCAGTCTGTTCCAATGCCTGACCATCATTTCAGTGAAGAATTTTCCTAATATCCAGTCTAAACCTCTCCTGGCACAATTAGAGGACATTTCCTTTTATCCCATCACTCAGGAGGAGAGATCAATCCCCAGCTCACTATACCCTCTTTTCAGGCAGTTGTAGAGACCAATATGGTTCCCCCTGAAATACCTTTTCTCCAGGATAAACAACCCCAGCTCCCTCAGCCACTCCTCATATGATTTACTCTATGTACCCTTCCTCAGTTTCGTTGCCCTCTTCTGGGCATGGTCCAGCACCTCAATGTCCTTCTTGTAGTGAGGGGCCCCAAACTGGACACAGCACCCAAGGTGTAGCCTCACCAGTGTTGAGTACAGGAGGATAATCACTGTCCTAGTCCTGCTGGCCACACTATTTCTGATCCAGGCCAGGATACCTTAGGCCTTCTTGGCCACCTGGGCTCACATTCAGCCAGCTGTTTACCAGCACTCCCAGGTCCTTTTCTACTGGGTGGCTTAATACAACATTTACATTCAGTGCCTGCATCTCTGTTGCTTGAATCAGATGTCTCTGTGTTCATGCATTCTGCACATACAATTGCACATAGGGAAAAGTAGGAAAAAAACAGCTTACGCTGTGATGAGATAAAGTGTTTTAAAAAGAAAACCAGCATTTCAGGACTGCATCATTCTAGTGTATTTAATTACAGGGAACACTGGAAGCAGTATCTGATTAGCTGAGCACTTGGGGCCTCAGATTTCTCATGATGTTTTCAGCAAAATGGTTCACAAATATCTATCAGTGCTTGCATGGGCTGTAAACAGAAGGAAAAAAAAATCAAGCACAGAAATTTGAGTACTTTCAAAATAATAATCCTTGTACGCAATACTAAACAATTTGGAACATGAAAATAAATCCTTATGCTGTGAAACTGAAAATCTTAATGAAAACCTTAACTGCAGTCTTATGGCTTCTTCAGCCCAACACAGAGTCAGTACCGAGAAAAAAATAGATGGATCAGTCCCTCAATCTCAGATTTTTTTGCAGCCCTGTCTCACTTTTCTAGAATGAGATAGCTGCATTTTTAAGGAATCCTCTCTTTGTCTGTCATACTCTTTTTCCTCCAAATCCTGGATGCTTTGAAACACGAAATCCATTATCAGATTAATTGCACGAAATCAATCAGGTACATTGGTTTTCCAATGGTGTCATGGTGATATGACAGCTGGAATTCCCAAATTCCATAGACATGAATAATCCAACTGCCTGTATTCCTAGTGTTATGCTTGATATGGATTTCACCGTTAAACTCAGACAAGTGACTGTAATATAAATAAGAAAGCTTGAGTGAAAACACATCAGGCCCTTGGAGAAAAATTGGATTTTGACCCAATTTTTATGTCTGGTACCAATCTGTACTGAGCTGACTCAAATCATGACCCGATGTTTGGGCAAATTCCCAGCTGGCTTTTACAGTGACAGTTCTGGCTCACCCCTAATCCTTTCTCTAGCTTGGAGATATAATATAGGGGTTGTGGGTTCTAGTTTTCAATAATATTCTCTATTTCAGACCCAGCCAAATAGAACAAAATTTGGTTAGAACTATGCAAAATGTCTTTCTGTTCCAAGTACATTCTAACATAAAAAACATTGAAGATAATATCTTACAAAATTGGATATTATTTAACTGAAATTCCTCACAGTACACTGTCAAGACATAGCTAGCACTATTATCTTTCCTAATGAGATGGCTTCTTGAGAATACTTTGATATACAAAGGATTAGAAACACCAATCGCATTTATATCAGTGTATGAATGACAAGTAATGACAGTTAAAGAATCTCTCATAATAATCATGATAACTTCCTCTGGAAAACACTCCTATAACTTTAATTGATTTGTAGTATTTAGTTAAAAGAGATGTAAGGTCTTAGGAGCATACTGAATATGTTTTATTACTCTGAGTTTTAAAGGACCTACAGTTTGCTCTGAAGAGATCTTATGAATCTATGGAAGAGTTTATAAGCAGAATCTTTATTACAGTTTATATATTTGCAAAGATTTAGGTGTACACTAACTACTTTATTTACCAAGTCTTCAACTAGAGGGGCAAACATAATAATAGCAATTAAAATGGAAAACAGCAGGAACACTGAGCACAGCAGTCTGGTTACAATGGAATTCCTGCTGGTAGGACAACAGGAACACATCAAACAAGAAGCAGTACTGAAGAGAGAAGGAGCCAGAAAAAATAATGAGCTTTTAAATTATAAACAGAAATGGACAACCTTCTCTTTAAACAGTGTAAAAAAGGTGAATATAAAATTCAGTTACATGAAATAGGCAGAAAGCCACTATGAATAGAAACACCGTAGACAAGTTATTATAGAATGAGGGTTGTTTGCTGCATGGTTGTCAGTGAAAATGTATTGCTCTTATATTCCTTTCAAAATTAAAATGCTGCATCTGGGGACAGCTGTTGACTGATAAGGAAGGACTGCCTGGATTTCAGTGACATTATTTCTTTGCAACAGCATGTAGAAATTAATTTAGTTAAAGGAAAGACATGAAAAAACTGAAATAGAATGGATTTAAAGATGTCTTTTTCCCAAAACTCAGAGTTTATTATTATTATTGTAATATTTGTTCTTCTTATTATTTAGTTTTTATTTCCCTTCAGTTTCCGATGCTGAAATATGTTTTTTTCAAATGATTTCTTCCTGTCTGCAAATCCAAATAACTGAGATGTAATGACAGTTACAGCATTAGGAAGAGTATTCTATACATGTTTCAATTGAACATTTTACATTATGTATCCTATTTTTAAAGGCTTTATATTAGTTGAGTGAATACCAGCTAATACAAGATTTGCCTGGAAATAGCCACACCTTTGCTGTCATTTCTGCACAATGCCTAGAGATTTAATGGAATAGTGTATCTGCTTTATATAAAAATGCTCATTTTAAAACAAAATGAGATCAGGCTTTTTTTTTTTTTTTTGCTACCTAGAACCAGACAGGAAACCATAAACAAGCAATTCCCAAATGATGGTATGATGGTCCTTATACATCCATATTTAGGGGTATTTTCCTGAAATAAATTTGCTTTTGTGTTTATCTCACTCAAACTCAGTATTTCTTGTTTGGAAATAATTTTATTAAATATTTCCTAACATTCTGTGGGAATAAGGGTTTATTCACATCATTCCCAATGGAAATCTTAATTATACATTGCCATGAAAACTGAGTTATTAAGACACTCATCACCTTACAGTTTTATAACTTTCCAATTTTACTTATAAAAGGTGGTTCTTCCAGATGCAGCAAATGTCTGAAAAAATATCCACAGATAATTTAATATTTAACAGAAGAGATAGTACGCTTTTCTTCTGCTCAGAAATGGAGCTTAAAAACAGAGCTGCTGTGATGCCTAGATCTTCTGATTTTGATGAAGTTTTATTGTTATGACAGTGTCCTAGTCAAACACCAGTGTCTAGACTCATATGACACAGCATTAATAATTTACTTTTTATTTATAAAGCTCATCCCCTTTCACAAGTCAAGATGCTGTAAGATAACTACTCAAGATGTTCAGTCTATTTTAAATGAGGTCACAATAACTTTTGATAACATGACAAAGAGGGTCTTTACGAAGCTTTCAAATGGCAAAGAAATTTAAAAAGCATTAAGCTTGCAAAAAGAAGCACTCACTACAAATGTACCAGATAACATTAACTCTGCCCTTTCTGTATGTGAGCTTGTCTTTCTCAGTACATAGCTACCTATTCTTTTTATTAAAACAAAAGCCTCTTGCTTTCTCTCTCAGTGCCAGGGTGTTTTGTGCTCAGGAAACAGAAGCTGTTCGATACTCCATTTGACTCACATAGTTTATTTACTGCACACTGTCAAGGCCCCTCTCCAGGCACTTCAGCACAATTCCATGTTCTCGGCCTTTTTCAGTGTCTAACAGGTACTGGGACAGTCTGATCATGAGCCTGCTCAAGTCAGTGAGGATCTTTCTATGCATTTCAATGCACTTGTACTTGACTTGAAGGAGGAGGATATCCCATGGAAGAGCAGAATATAGTCCCTTAAGCAGAGGTAGTAGCATGACATATAACAATGGAGCACAGCTGAGCACGAAGTCTTTCCATAGTCAAATGTATTGTTCTTTGTAGTATAGACTTCCAGTGGAAAATAAAGACTCCTCCCTGTCTAACAGGAAAGGAAACAAACAAAAAAAAAAGCAGTTTATAAGATATTTGCTTTGAAAAGAAAAATGTACTGATCTGAGCAAAATACATCTTTGTGAAATAACTCCAAGTCTATATGCACTGTCATGAGTGGCATGTAAAGAAAAAGATCTCGAAACTGTATTTTTATGCATCTACCTTCATACGCACATATGGAGTCTGCACACAGAGAATCAAAAAAACAGTTTATATGTGCATTATGATGCAGAGAAAGAAAAAATTTATTTCTGTGAAACTACTGAAAAACAAATCCCTGAGGCACTCTCAATCCAAATCTCAGCTTTCTCATCTACTACGAAAACATCAGATTGCTTCCCTCTTTTGAAAATTAAGGTCTTTTCAACAAAACGTCCTTCCTTCTCTCCCCTTCTACTAACTCTTTCTCTCCTTGGGGATGGAAGCATACCAGCTTTTCTTGTTACAGTTCTCAGAGTAAAACCATCTCTCTGGCAGCAACCAAGCAAAAATCTTTTACATAAGTGACTCATAAAAAAGTGAAGAAAAAGAATCCATAAAACTCTGTGAGATCAGTTTGGACTGTTCAAGAAAATTCAGAGCTGCCCATCAAAAAGAAGAATCCTTGGTTCTTCTTTGCTAGGTGTCTATTTCTTCTTTTCTCCTAGAATTTTGATAGATGCATAGAATAAGATCATTAGAAAACTAATGCAGATGAAAATAAAATTTTTTAAAAATTAAACAAAATTTCTTTTCAATTGAAGGCCTGATCTGACATAACATTACTGACTTGTTTGGATTTTTTAGTTCTAAAATCCTAATAATACAAAAAAATCTTTTTTTTTAAAAGATACTTGGTCCCTCACAATGCCTGTGAAGAGTAGCTGACCTGACTTCCATCTCAAGATGAGGACCTCAACATTATTCATCCCAGGAAAATTGACACCATTATAGCCAGGAATTTATGGAAAGTCAGGAATGAAAAAAACTTGAATAACTGTGTCAGCAATTATCTGTGCAAACAGTGAAATACACAGTAAAACAAAATGGGAGACATCTTATCAAAATTCATATAAACAATGGCACCTTAAAAGACATTTTCAAAAAAGAAGTTTAGATCTTATTTGATAACTTGAGATAAATGTCCCAAAGAATTAAGTTTTGCAACATGCCGGAAAGATTTTAAGATAATGCATTAATCACACAAAATCAGTGACAGTTTTAGCTTTGACTGCACCAAAACAGGGCTTTCACCTGTGTTGTTCCAGGGCAGACACAGAGTCAAGTATTTGTCAGTCAATCTGTTATGAAACACGGGGCATCTAACAGAGCATCTTTGATGCTTATTGAATAACCTGCATACCTACTGTTTTGGAAATCATACAAGTAACAATAGATCAAAATACAGGTCCATGAACCAATGCAAATATTAGCTGTCTTTAATATATTCACCGAGACATCTTCAAACAGCGTCCTTGAGGTAAACAGCAAAACCAGATGGGTTTGTGCTGTGTTCTTGGGATGGCACTGTACTTCTGTTTTCAAAGCTAGCGTTTCACAGCCTTCCTCTAAACAAAAAGTATCTGACTCAGAAAAAATGTTCTTTTCTCTGTAGAAAAAAGCAAGCAGGATTGCTTTCCAGCGCACATCTGCGCCTCTTCTGAGAACTCAAGGAACGACTCCTGACTTCAGGAACGGGTGATTCCTTAACCGACTGCGCCACCACGAGGCCAGAGAACCCAAAAGCACCAAAATCATAAAAGTATCTGTATCAAATGTTTTTAAAATTAAGAGCCTTCATAGGCACATATCTTACATACGTTTTAAAAATTTAAGAATTCATAAAGTTGACAGGAGAGAAGCACTATTTTTATTCCAAATTAATTACAAATTGTTTGTCAAAGCATTGGAATTCAGGATGACTTTTTTTCTTTCCTTAGTATTTATCGCTATGTAAAAGAGTTTCAGAAATTATAAAATGTGAGGGATAAGAATAATGGTATTGAGAATTATATGCATTAGGTGTGGCTTCATTAATATGAATTTCTTTCCAGTTCTTGCAAATTAAACTTATGTAGCTTTAGTGCCATGTGGGGCCTGGAATACATGTTACTATATAAGCATCCCAAGGGACCCAAACAGAAGTTTACAGAAAACATTTTATACGTAGTGATAACATTAAGATGAGTACATAGCAAAGCAGCATCATGGCTTCTTGGAAGAGGGAACCAGAGTGAAGATACAGCTCTCAGCCTTTCTATCATATCCAAGCAGTTAAGATCCACTGTCCAGGGGCATATCTCTCCCACCATGTAGTGAGGCTGGAGTATGGACTTTGCAGGAAGTAATGAAAGGGAAATGGCAGACAAAGAAACATTGTAACTGGGACCTGTAAGAATCATATTGTAACTGGGACGTGAGGGGGCAGAGAGCAGAACTCAGGTCTTCCCCTCACAGTCAGATGCTTCCATCATCATGATATGGATCTATATGTTTAAGCTTAACAGGAGAAGAAGGATTCTTTCACCCGCAGCAATACAATTCCCTGGTGTGCAGGGTAATCTCTCAGGGAACAAGGATTTTAGTTACTTCAAATCAAAAAAATGTGTAAAACTTGACAGTGGAACCTGCATCTCTGGGATGAACATGAAGATGAGAAGTAGGAAGACAAGGAAGGTAGTATGCAGACTCGGGCTGGCAATGTGGCTTGTAGGATTATTTCCCTCCACCCTGCAGCGCTAGGGGCACCAACCTGCCAAATCCTTAGAGCTGATACAGACACTGTGGCTGATATTTTCCCCATCTCCTAAGCTTCCAGAACATCTGCAAGAAGACATAGAGACCTTTTCAGATCTCTGAAAAGAGATAGAGCAAGATCTCTAGTTGCAAGACAGTGGCAACACCTGCTTTGAATCCCATGCCTATTTTTAAAAGAACAGACAGTAAAAAAGACAATATAAGGACTACATTTCACAGAGATCAAAAGAAAGAACATTTATTTCAAAGCAAAGACAAGGTCACTCACTGTCATTGTCTATGTGCAAGACGAGTGTCTACTTTGGGGACAGTCACTTTCTCTGTTACAACACTATGGACAAAAAGTCTCAGTTCAGAGCCCTGAACATAGGTATGAAGTTGCTTTTGGGACACAACAGTATTTCTGAAACACCTGCATGATGTTGGCAAATGTAACACAAATCTACAGAGAACTCATAGCTGCATCAAAAAGTCTACACGAGACCTACATTTTGGCAACAGAATTGTGCCCTAAATCTCAGTTGGTTCTATCAAGAACTTAGATATCAACAACTCAGGTAGGCATTTGCCTATAGAAAATTAAGTTTCTGTCTTCTAGTCCAGAACTACTTCCCATACAAGAGGTTTGAGCCAAAATGTAAGACATTGTGACCTGAAAGACCATCTAGAAAGCCAGAGGTATCTAGTGCCTTTTGAGATGCCTTCAGATATCTCACTTGGGTCTTAAGTGCCTCTCCAAAAGTTCTGGAACTTCCTGTAGATTCTGTGCCATCCCTGCCAGTCCATGCAGAACCCCGAACTCTCAGTGTGCCTCAGCAAGCAGTGAATACCTTTGTATAGGTAACCAAATTAAAATTTTTGTAAACTTAATTCAACCCAGCTGGGATGAATGTCTGTCCAGGGAGACAGCACCAGTCAATTTTCCAGAACAGAGACTGAACTCAAATGTATTTTTCACGTAATATGAAGATATAGCTGAAACTTCTCCCTCTGAGTGAGGGCTATAACTCTTACCAGGGGTTTCCAGCCAAGAAGAGCTGTGAATTCTTCTTAAAGAGATCAAAAAATATGATCTATGAATAATGGACATACAAATAGTGAAATACTTATAAGAAATTTATGTATGTTGTAGGTCTCACACCTCTAATGCAAATTATGTAGGTGTCCACTAATGAAAATAAATTGAATGCCATTTCCCTGAGCTGTCATAAAGAGTGAGATCTCCAGCTGCTATTCCTTCCTGAATAAGAAAGCTGGAGGAGATGGTAAGCCAAATGTGTGAATCCTAGCCTAACTGATACCTCCAGGGAGACAATCCTATGTACTGCTTCTCTGCAAATTCCCAAGTGACTGGGTTAGCTGATCCCTTGCTCAGGAGCATCAGTTGTTACGAATCTTATCACAGATGTCTGATGCTTACTCTGCATTGTAGAAGTAACACTGGCAGCTAGGATGGAATGGTAAAAACTTTGAGTCATGTTTCTCAATAGAAACCTTTTTGGTTTTTCCTGTTTTCATTTCCCAAATGGTCACAGGACTGCCAAAAGAGAAGGATACAAAACCAACTAATTAACTTTCAATTTTCTTTATTTTTGTATTTCTTACTCATAAATTAACAAAGAAAATAATCTTCATTTTAAACAGATCTGTAATGTATCCACTAAATTTAATAAGCTAAAGTACATTCTAATTTGAGGGGTTGTAACAGGAAACACAGAAGTTTTCTAATAGGGAAAGGTAGCATTTTAAATTATGTTCAAAGAAGTTGCTCGTTTTATTAATTATTCGTTTTTCCATGCAATGTTTTGCAACTAACACTTAGCACACTCACGTATCCACATACAAGGTCTCTGTCTGGAAGTTCTGCTTTAAAGACAAGAGTCAATATCTTCATGCTGCCTCATGCTTTTGCAGCCCCCAGGCCTGGGTTGGGGCAACCCCCGGTATCAGTAGAAGCTGAGGGATGAGCAGATCAAGAGCAGCCCTGTCGAGAAGGACTTGGACTGCTGGTGGATGACAGGCTGGACATGAGCCAGCAATGAATATGCACTTGCAGCCCAGAGAGCCCATTGTATCCTTGGCTGCACCAAAAGCAGTGTAGCGAGCAGATTGAGAGAGGGGATTCTGCTCCTCTACTCCACTCTGGTGAGACCCCACTTGGAGTACTACATCCAGCTCTGAAATCCCCAACACAGGAAGGACATTGACCTGTTGGAGAGAGTCCAGATGGCCATAAAAATGATTGGAGGGATGGAGCACCTTCTCTATGAGGAAAGGCTGAGAGAATTGAGTTTGTTCAGCCTGGAGAAGAGAAGGCTTTGGGGTGACCTAATTGCAGCCTCCCACTACCTGAAAAGAGTCTAAAAGAAAGATGAAGAACTTTTTACAAGGGCATGCAGCAACACAACAAGGGGGAATGGCTTTAAACTGAAAGATAGTAGGTTTAGAAATCAGGAAGAAATTATTTAGTGTGGGGATGGTGAGGCACTGAAACAGGCCAGAGAAGTTGTGGATGCCTCGTGCCCATGAGTATTCAAAGCCAGCTTTGATAAGGCTCCGAGTAACTGGTCTAGTAGGAGGTTCTTTTTTGCTACACAACTAAAGACAGGGGTCAAAAATAGGTTTTTCATTTGAAGAAAAAAAAAGGGATCAAAAGATCTAATTTGATCCACTTAACTTTTAGTGAACCCTATGTCTTAAAAGGCTTAGAAAACACAGAACAGCACTATGAAAAGCAATACCTAGACACTTTAATGGAAGAAAAATAAAGGCAAATCTTATCCTCAAAACTACAGAGAAAACCAAAATTAGTTTTTCAGAAAAAAATAGTTGTAGGGCTCATGTGTATAGGGCTTCATGTGTACTCATTCACTCCTTTGGAATTCTATCATAGCTTTTGTTACACATTATTTTTCCCCCTGTTTATTTAAACATTTCTTGAATTCTTCAGAATGTCCAAAAAAAGTACCATTACTTGAGATTACTGCCTCATTTTAATACATCGCATTATCAGAATTACTGAATAATGGACAAGTAGCCATAGTTTATTTTCCAGTAAGACATTTTCGTAATATATTGATCTTTACAGCTTTCCTGAGTTGAAGAAAATAAGATTGTCACCATTTGAGAAAGACAGATCAGGAAAATCTGTCATATATATTGCAGCTATGATCTTCATTTTTCAGTGAAGTGTACTTTTTCTCCCAAATAAGATAGAAATGGATGCAGCATACTGATGCTAGTATTGTAATGTGTATAAAGCTACTTTACTGCTCTGGTATGTTAGAAGCTTATTATCATTTTACAGTCTTTCTTTCCAAGGACATATCATGAAATAGGCTGTAATTAATTCAGCATGTACGTTCAGAAATTAAGCTATCCGAAGTCAGGAAATGCAAGTAAAAAAAAAAAAAAAAAGAGGCTAAAAAGCTTTTTTGTTTTCATCTTGATGCCAGTAGAAAGATATATTAGGCCCCAGACTGTTCTGTTTATTTTTGCACATAGTTTCATAAAATGTAATGGAAATTCTCATGAGACAAAGGCAAATGGATTTGGCCCATTGTGTTTCTGGACAGAGTCTTGTGAGGAAATGATACAGATATTTAAATGCATTTCCAGCTTCTTTATAAAGATATCATTTTCCACATATATCAAATTTTACACATAGTGATTGTCTCTAGAAAATTTAGAGAAAGCTAGTTAGATTTAGTACACATTATTTTGACTTTCTGTTCCTTTTTAAGATTTGACTCAGTAGAAGAGAGGCTCATTGGGAACCATTACTTCTATGGCTAGATCACCCTAACTTTTACAGCCTGCGTGGTCAAGCCTACATATTCGACACTTTATCATTACAGCATTATATTTTTTTGTAATGATAGATGGACAAATGGACAAACACTCAAAAAAAAGATGCAATAATTAGCATTATGAAAAACTGCTTGCATCATTGTGCTGATCTGTTCTAGCAGGAGCATGCAAACCTCAGCCAAGACTACTTCAATCCTTCTATAATTCTGAAGGCATAAATAAAATGTGGGTTTTTTCCTTCCACTCAAAATTGAAGATAAATGTACTTTTTCTGTCTCATTTGCACACAGCAAATTTCTGTCCCAAATCTATCCTCAACATCACCCAGAATGGACAACATTTATGACTTCAAACCAAATAATAAATCAACCATTTTATGACTTGCAAGGAGTAGAATGAGAATTAACAAGATTTTTTTCAGCTTCCAGAGAGAATATAAAGGTTTACAGTCCAAATCAATATACATCTATTAATATTAATTATTGATATTGTTAATATTAATATTACTCATTATATTCGGCTGACTCATTGTTCCATGTCTATAATAATTACGAATTCCACCTTTTGTCCTTCATGCCTACTTATAACTAGACCCTTAGCATTCAAGTAGACTCATCTAAGAGGGAGAAAATATCCTACAAAGTTAAAATTAGTTGTAGATCAGTATTCTTGAATACAATTGTATAACGTGATCCTAAATTGATTTCCATCTATATGAGAAGACTGCACTTCGCATTTTCCAGCTTTTGTCTAATTTCACGTGAATCTGGCA
Organism: Calyptomena viridis; assembly: GCA_013390005.1. Taxonomy (NCBI): domain Eukaryota; kingdom Metazoa; phylum Chordata; class Aves; order Passeriformes; family Eurylaimidae; genus Calyptomena; species Calyptomena viridis. Next base: position 51,791 of record WEIV01009422.1, read on the forward strand.
TGGTCTTTAAGGGACTGAAGATCCAAGTATTGCCTTTGATTCACTAACTGGGAAGATACTGAAGGTAGCATCAGTTACTTTATATTTTCTGTCTGTGTATCATGAGTTTTTGTTTATTTTTCAGTGTTTCCAATCTGCCTGGACAAAGTGGTCTAATTCTGAGGGAATAGGGCTGGGAATAGGGCTGGGAATAGGGCTGAAGTGCAGCTGCAGTTAGAATATTATTTTCTTTTCAACAGCATAAAGCCTTTGCTATTGTAGAAAAAAAAATCTTATTGAAACGATAATAAGATTTTAATGTTGCTCTAAATTTCCAGTGACAAACAGTATGTAGGAGAATCAAAACTCACACATTTACGGTTTTAGAAGACCCATTTCATATTGGTATTCATTTGTTAATCAATCTTAGAGGGGTTTTGCAGTTCTTAATCATTTCACTCATCTTCAATTTTATAATATCTCAATAAATTGTATAAAAGGAAATTAAATAGCATGGGAAAACTGTAACACACCCTGCCTGAGAAACACCAACTTTTACAGAGAACCTACCCCTTCAGCACTCTTTGAAAGGGAGGCTTAGCTGAGAGACGCTGACTAATGATTTAATTTAAATTCTCTGATCTTCACTCCTAACTCAGAATATTCTGTGATTCTTTGATTCTTACTCATAAAATTTTGTTTGGAGCAGATAAAGATATGAACATATCGCAAGTGGTATTACTCCAATTTTGCCACGTGAGGGCAGTCATTTCATGTTCTCTATTAAAATGGTGATATTCAGTAGCAACTTCCATGTTGGCACTTGGGCTGTTCTGAGCCAAACTATATCATTGATACACAGAATCAGAAAACGAACACAAACTACCTCTTATGAATAGTTACTCTGATGTGAAATTCATCTCAGTCAGACTTTGGGAGAGAAAGCTAATAAGCTATGACAAAATCAACAATCACAGGATAAGTGCTCAAATGAGAGTTCAGAAAGAATAGCTTACAGGACACTGAGAAAAATTAGATGTTTTCAATCAGCTGGGCCTGAAGGATTTGTCCTGAAGTATGTAAGACACTTAAAAGCAAATGTAAGTGCCTTATATTACACTTACAGTGAAAGCAAATCCTTCAGGATTTGCCCTGAAGCAGCCTCAGCATCATTAGCAATTGTAGTCGAAGAAAATTAATAAAAGATGGGTGATGTTGCTAAAAAAAAACAAGAAAAAAGTGAAAAAAAGTGGGAGATCTTGAGAGCAGCAAAGAATAAGGAAAGGCCAAATCATTGTGGATTAGCCATCTCACTTCAGAACTGTAAAATACTGGCAAACAATAAAGTTTGTAAGCTCTTGAAAAGTACAAAGGAAATGAGTAAACGCAAATCCAGGCTGCTAAGATAAAAACCTTGTCACACCAATTTAATTGTTATCCGTGATAGTCTCATGCAAAATGAACAAGTAAGTGTCACATATCTTGGATTTGGTCACGTGCCAACAATAGCTCAGAAAGTTTTAGTGAAAAAAAATTAGGAAATCATGTTTTAGCTAAAGCCATAGTCTACTCAAAACATGCTTGAAAATATGTACACAAAGAAAAGTTATCAAAGAATTGGCCTGAACACGCTGAATTGACGAGCTGAATCCAATGGCACGAGGTTCAACAAGACCAAGTGCTGAGTCCTGGCCACAACAACCCCGTGCAGGTTGGGGACAGAGTGGCTGGAGACCTGGGAGTACTGATTGACAGGAAACTGAACATGAGCCAGCAGTGTGCCCAAGTGGCAAGAAGGACAATGATATCCTGGCCTGTATCAGGAATAGTGTGGCCAGCAGGACTAGGGAAGCAATTCTTCCCTTCAACGCTGGTTAGGCCGCACCTTGAGNGACTTCAAACCAAATAATAAATCAAATATTTTATGACTTGCAAGGAGTAGAATGAGAATTAACAAGATTTTTTTCAGCTTCCAGAGAGAATATAAAGGTTTACAGTCCAAATCAATATACATCTATTAATATTAATTATTGATATTATTAATATTACTCATTATGAAGGGCTGACTCATTGTTCCATGTCTATAATAATTACGAATTCCACCTTTTGTCCTTCATGCCTACTTATAACTAGACCCTTAGCATTCAAGTAGACTCATCTAAGAGGGAGAAAATATCCTACAAAGTTAAAATTAGTTGTAGATCAGTATTCTTGAATACAATTGTATAACGTGATCCTAAATTGATTTCCATCTATATGAGAAGACTGCACTTCGCATTTTCCAGCTTTTGTCTAATTTCACGTGAATCTGGCATGGTCTTTAAGGGACTGAAGATCCAAGTATTGCCTTTGATTCACTAACTGGGAAGATACTGAAGGTAGCATCAGTTACTTTATATTTTCTGTCTGTGTATCATGAGTTTTTGTTTATTTTTCAGTGTTTCCAATCTGCCTGGACAAAGTGGTCTAATTCTGAGGGAATAGGGCTGGGAATAGGGCTGGGAATAGGGCTGAAGTGCAGCTGCAGTTAGAATATTATTTTCTTTTCAACAGCATAAAGCCTTTGCTATTGTAGAAAAAAAATCTTATTGAAACGATAATAAGATTTTAATGTTGCTCTAAATTTCCAGTGACAAACAGTATGTAGGAGAATCAAAACTCACACATTTACGGTTTTAGAAGACCCATTTCATATTGGTATTCATTTGTTAATCAATCTTAGAGGGGTTTTGCAGTTCTTAATCATTTCACTCATCTTCAATTTTATAATATCTCAATAAATTGTATAAAAGGAAATTAAATAGCATGGGAAAACTGTAACACACCCTGCCTGAGAAACACCAACTTTTACAGAGAACCTACCCCTTCAGCACTCTTTGAAAGGGAGGCTTAGCTGAGAGACGCTGACTAATGATTTAATTTAAATTCTCTGATCTTCACTCCTAACTCAGAATATTCTGTGATTCTTTGATTCTTACTCATAAAATTTTGTTTGGAGCAGATAAAGATATGAACATATCGCAAGTGGTATTACTCCAATTTTGCCACGTGAGGGCAGTCATTTCATGTTCTCTATTAAAATGGTGATATTCAGTAGCAACTTCCATGTTGGCACTTGGGCTGTTCTGAGCCAAACTATATCATTGATACACAGAATCAGAAAACGAACACAAACTACCTCTTATGAATAGTTAATCTGATGTGAAATTCATCTCAGTCAGACTTTGGGAGAGAAAGCTAATAAGCTATGACAAAATCAACAATCATGGGATAAGTGCTCAAATGAGAGTTCAGAAAGAATAGCTTACAGGACACTGAGAAAAATTAGATGTTTTCAATAAGCTGGGCCTGAAGGATTTGTCCTGAAGTATGTAAGACACTTAAAAGCAAATGTAAGTGCCTTATATTACACTTACAGTGAAAGCAAATCCTTCAGGATTTGCCCTGAAGCAGCCTCAGCATCACTAGCAATTGTAGTCGAAGAAAATTAATAAAAGATGGGTGATGTTACTAAAAAAAAACAAGAAAAAAGTGAAAAAAGTGGGAGATCTTGAGAGCAGCACAGAATAAGGAAAGGCCAAATCATTGTGGATTAGCCATCTCACTTCAGAACTGTAAAATACTGGCAAACAATAAAGTTTGTAAGCTCTTGAAAAGTACAAAGGAAATGAGTAAACGCAAATCCAGGCTGCTAAGATAAAAACCTTGTCACACCAATTTAATTGTTATCCGTGATAGTCTCATGCAAAATGAACAAGTAAGTGTCATATATCTTGGATTTGGTCACGTGCCAACAATAGCTCAGAAAGTTTTAGTGAAAAAAAATTAGGAAATCATGTTTTAGCTAAAGCCATAGTCTACTCAAAACATGCTTGAAAATATGTACACAAAGAAAAGTTATCAAAGAATTGGCCTGAACACGCTGGATTGATGAGCTGAATCCAATGGCACGAGGTTCAACAAGACCAAGTGCTGAGTCCTGGCCACAACAACCCCGTGCAGGTTGGGGACAGAGTGGCTGGAGACCTGGGAGTACTGATTGACAGGAAACTGAACATGAGCCAGCAGTGTGCCCAAGTGGCAAGAAGGACAATGACATCCTGGCCTGTATCAGGAATAGTGTGGCCAGCAGGACTAGGGAAGCAATTCTTCCCTTCAGCGCTGGTTAGGCCGCACCTTGAGTACTGTGTACAGTTCTGGGCCCCTCAATTTAGGAAGGATGTTGAGGTACTGGAGGGTATCCAAAGAAGGGCAATGAGGATGGTGAAGGGATTGGAGCACAAGTCCTGTGAGGAGCTGCTGAGGGAGCTGGGTTTGTCTAGTCTGGAGAAGAGGAGGCTCAGGGGAGACTTTTTCGCTCTCTACAGCTGCCTGAAAGGAGGTTGTAGCCAGGCAGGGGTTGGTCTCTTCTCCCAGGCAACCAGCAGTAGGGCAAGAGGGCACAGTCTTAAGCTGCACCAGGGGAGTTTTAGGTTAGACATATTAGGAGGAAGTTCTTTACAGAAACAGTGATTGGGTATTGGAATGGGCTGCCCAGGAAGGTGATGGAGTCACCATCTCTGGAGGTAAAGAAGAGACTGGATATGGCACTTAGTGCCATGGTCTAGTTGACAAGGTGGTGTTAGGTCAAAGGTTGGACTCGATGCCCTCAGAGGTCTTTTCCTACCTAGTTGATTCTGTAATTCTGTGAATTTAGAGTTTTAACAGCAGGACATATTTTGGATTTCCCATTGATTCTGCCACCGCATTCAAACAACACTCCTACTCTGCTCTCCTTCAAAACCTCCCTCCAGCCACTGTCTCACAGAGTTAACTTAACCACAATTGTCCTGAATTACTCTGCAAGGCCCAGCTTCTTTTTCAAAATGTGTTTCTGCTTTACTGTTAGACTCATTCATTCACAGAAAACAACCCACCTTTTAGCCTGGATGCTCCTGCTGTCTCTGTATTACAAGCCCCACAAATCTACTTCTGTGAAGTGAGTCAACAGTGGGTTGAGCAATGTCATTTGCTATGAACCCGTGCTACTTATCTTAAATTGTGCATACCTTTACATTGAGATACACATTTTAATTAAAGGTCTTACTTCTGTTTTCTCTTTTTTTAAATTTTCAGTAGAATGATTCATTAATTTGCAAGATAACCAAAGTAATTTTTTAAGCAAACTAAAGTTTTGCAGCAATTAATAGACTATTCTCTTCAGACTACTGACCTTATTCATACTTGTTTGCACTATGAGTGTGTAATGGTTTGAGCCTGGCTAAATGCCAAGGACTCACACACACAGCCACAC
>WEIV01009422.1:57539-88543 GCA_013390005.1 Calyptomena viridis
GCCCAGCCTGGAGCTGACTGACATTGGCTCTGCTGGAAATGGAGAAACTTCCAGCAGTTTCTCAAAGAAGCCTCCCCATAGGCCCCCCCACTAACAAAAAAAAACCTGGCCACTAAAAACTACCACAGAGTGGGAAACTTGTATGAACTCTGTGATAAATGTAATCTATATATATATATATATATACAATGAGGATAGTCCTTGGATTCTATCAGTCATTTTCTGTATATACGTAAAAGCCTATTGAGACCTCCTATTGCCCACAAGAAGACAGAAATAGGAGGTGAATGGATGACAAAGACTCCTTCATTTCAGTAACAATAACTGCTCTGAACTTTGATTCTATACTAGTGCTTAAAAAGTGTGAATTCCATTCCACTGATGGAAATAAATTTAGAAATACTATTTTGAATGAGGAATAGTAATAAATTTTACTAAAATACTAATATTATATTAAAAAAGACAAAAGCTTTTCTCCCTTCAAAGAAACCATATTCTACAATATAATGAAACAGTACAGTGAAAATGTTCAGGTTTTTTACTTTTATAATTTTTAAATGACCTTCAGACAATCTCTAGAAAGCATATAGAAAAGCTTGTGACAGGGTGAGTACCATAAGTCTCTGAAAGGCTGGGTAGATCTTGATTGAAGGCAGCATCACATTTGTTGACACTGCAGATATCTCCTGTTCAAAAGGCCTCAGGGATCTGAAGTGCTGGTTGCATTGATAGGATTTCATATTGTATTTGGAGCTTCCACTTACTATGAAGTAGGGATGTTATTAAAATCTACAGTTTGAATAGACTGGCCATAGTGTAGTCTACATTGTTTTGATACTCTGCAATGGTGCAATTAACTACTGTTCCAATAAAAGTGATTTTAAATGTGGTAATATAGCACTGAGAATAATATAATTTATATTGCATTATAATTAAGCACTTGCTTAATTATTCTTAAAATTACAAAACCATGTTATCCCAATTTCCTCTTCTTTACAACTTATGAATCTGATTCTCCAATAATTGTTAAAATGAATCTTTCCTGTGCAGACTTATCGTCCTTCATAACATGCTGAAATATATTTAAGGATTAGTTTAATCTATTGAATTACTAGATTTAATCCCATTTAGTTTGTGAAATATTAAATTATATGCCTCCCAAAGCATTATACCTCATTTTTAACTTGGAAAAAAAAAACATTCAAAGGAATAGTTGAAACAGGTGTTCAAAATTTTGAAGCTCATAATGTTTCCACAGTATTCAAATTGTAAATCACAGAATACACTGAGCTGGAAGGGACCCACAAGGATCATCAAGTCAAACTCTTGGCCCTGCACAGGACCGTCCTCAAGAGTTACACCATGTGCCTGAGAGCATTGTCCAAATGCTTCTTGAACTTGGGAAGGCTTGGTCCTGTGACCACTTCCCTGGGGAGCCTGTTTCAGTACCCAAGTATCCTCTGGGTGAAAATCATTTTCCTGATATCTAACCTAAATATCCCCTGGCACAGTTTCATACCATTTCCTGGAGTCCTGTCACCAATTACGAGAGTGAAGTGATCAGTGCCTGCCCATCCACTTTCCCTCGTAAGGAAGTTGTAACTGTAATGAGGTCTCTCCTCAGTCTCCTCTTCTCCAGACTGAACAATCAAAGGGACCTCAGCCGCTTCTCATACAGCTTCCCCTCCAGACCCTTCACCGTCCCTCTGGCGCTCCTCTGGACACTCTCTAAGAGCTTAATATCTTTTTTTACATTGTGGTGCTCAGAACTGCAGACAGGACTTGAGGTGAGGCTGCACCAGAGCAGAGCAGAGCAGGACAATCACCTCCCTCGACTGGCTGGTGATGCTTTGCCTGATGCCCCCCCGGACATGGTTGGCCCTCCTGGCTGCCAGGGCACTACTGACTCATATTCAACTTGCCATCAACCAGGACCCCCAGGTCCCTTTCCATAGTGCTTCTCTCCAGCCTCTTGTTCCATAGTCTGTGCACACAAGTTGAAGTTCATATGGTTGATGGTTGCTCATCTTTCTAATTTGTCGAGGTCTCTCTGCAGGGCCTCTCTGCTCTCAAGTAAGTCACAGCTCCTCTGAGTTTTGTGTCATCTGCCAACTTGCCTAGTATCCCCTCCAGTCCTGTGTCCAAGTCATTTATGAAGATGTTGAAGAACACAGGACCCAAGATGGAGCTCTGCAGAACCCCACTAGTGACAGGTCACCAGTCTGATATCACTCCATTCACTATTACCCCTATGCTAGACCCATGAGCCAATTGCATGATGTGTTTATCCAGCTGTGTGCTGGACATTTTGTCCAGAAGGATCCTGTGAAAGACAGTACCAAAAGCTTTGCTGAAGATTACGTCAACTGGCTTCCCTTGATCAACTAGGTGGGTTACATTGTATTAGAAAGAAATCAGGTTTGATAAGGAAGACTTTCGTCTCAGGATGCCATGCTGGTTGTGATCAATTTCTGTGTTCTCCTTCAAGTGTTTTTCAATACCTCCCAGAATAACCTCTCCCATGATTTTGCAGGCACTGAAGTGAGACTGACAGGCCTGTAGTTTCTGGGGCCCTCCTTCTTGCCCTTCTTGAAAATCGAGACATTAGCCACCTGTTTTACCACCTTCATAATTTTCGCCATGATTTGCATTAATTTTCAGTTACTTTTGATGCAAAGTATGGTGCTTTTTAACATTTTAAAGCAATGTCATCTCATACTTAATCACAAGTTCTTACTGTATTTTGTGTTATTGGCAGCATGTATATCCTTGTGTATCTATTTAGGAGAAACAGACCTAGATGCATGGCATACGATAGAAATGCATTACTGTTTTCAGTAAAATAGATATATTAGCATTAATAATTTGAAATCATTCTTCCCTCTTCAGGATATTTCAAGAAATCTTTAGGTAATTAGCTAGTGTAAATCTACTATCTTTGGATGGGATTCAGTAATTCTGAAGTGGAGGGATGCATGAGGTAATATCAAGAAAACATGGGCAAATTAGACTTTGTTCAAAGAAAACTGTAGTTTATGCTTTCTGAGTAAGACCACACGCCTCTTATGGAAAGTGAATCAAAACACAGATTTCAGAAAGAACTCAGAATTTCAGATTGCAATGAGAAGGCATAGGGCATGGCTGGACAAATGCACCAGCTAGCCAAATATTTATATTTAACCAGCCTTTTTTATTCTCTTATCCCCCTATTTCCCACACTTGCTCCTCCCCAAGTTTCCTAAATCCCTCCCTTTTTCATCTTTGGTTGCTGCCTAGAATCCCATAAGGACTACTGTCTGATCCCAAGATGCTCTTCCTCTGCATCTCGTTATGTGTCACACCACAAGACTAAGAGGGGTCTCTTAGTCTGAAAGGTGATTTTGAGAGCTGGTCCCAAGGATTTATGGAGATAGAGTTTAAGCCTGGATACTGGGGTTGGGGGTCTCCTGGGGCAGCCATCAGCTTTGAGATGATGTCTCTGTCTGCAAATTAATGGAGAATAAAAACAAATATTCACTTACAGCTAATTGTCCATTTCCTACAGAACAAACTGCACTGTAAGTCAGAAAATGATCCTGCCAACGATATAATACCACATTTCATCTTTCTTTCTCATCTTCCAAAATTTCAGGATAATGGGAGTTATGACATTTTGGTAATTTTAGATACTTGGAAGAGCTATGCATGTCCCTTTATCTCTACAGCTGAAAGCAGCTTAAAGTGTTTTGTTACTTTCCAATATTACATTTATCTGTAGAGAGGAAACTGCAATTTTTAGTCTCTCTAAAGATGAAGAAAACTTTCCATGACTGAGAACTATTCTGATTTATTTAATGATATAATGCATTAATTGATAGTTAAGCACAAAAGTGATGTTGATGGCAAATTATTTTTTTCACAAATGTAATACATCTTAACATATATCTAAACAAGAAAACAAACAAAAACCCCAAAGAAATGTATTTCAGCAATATACTCTAAAACTTATTGTAGCTCAATATAGCTCTCAACATTGCATTGTCAGCAAAAAAAAAACCAAAATCCAAACTACAGTATAATGTAACCATTTCAAGTCTCACAAAACTACCACAATTATTGTAGAGTTAGAGTCTGACAAAAGACTTACTATAGATTGTTTGCATAAGGAACATTTTAATTGAGATTCAGCAGAGTATGAAAATTAGAAAATTAGTAATTTTTCTATCTTTAAATCAGATTTTCTGAAGTTCTAAAAAAGTTTAAAAATTGCTGCCTATTCCTTCCTCAAATATATCCTTAATATAATTATTTCCCTAGTAAATATCCTCTGAAAAGCAATTCCTAACCATGCAGACACTGGTGTTCAGTGTTCTGTGAATTAAGAATCAGTCGATCACACATAGTTACTGTTATATTGTAACTTGGCAATTTAGTTATACACCACGAATCTGATTTTAAACTTTTTTTTCCTCTTTAATACCAGCATCCTCCAGTCCACTTGATTGTATGTAATAGGGAAGAGGATTTGCACAGAATCATTTAGGCTGGAAAAGACCTCCACAATTGTTGAGCCCTACCTTCGATCGACTTTACCACAAAAGACAAATACATTGGTCCTTTCAGCCAATACAAACCAACAAATTTGAGTCCAGTTTTTCCCGAGGTGCCATCAGTATCAGCTCCTGACTTTGCATAGGCCTTAACATCACTATGTTGATGTCACAACAGACATACTGTGAATATTAAATTTCTCAATCTTCAAGAAAGTTACAGAAATATAATATCTACTTTCCTATAATCGTGTAGGGGTCTCCAGCCTTAGACTTTTCAAACAAATTGCTGACAATATAAAGAGCTTTAAATGTCAATATGGGCTGAGACAACACTAAGTGGTTTTGGGTTTATGCCTAAACAGGCAGTTTTGTCTTGTTTCTGGCATTATCTTGAACATGTACTAATTCTTTCATTTTATCATTCCACTAAAAGCTGCAGACTATCACATCTATCCCTTTGTTTCTGCATTACGAAAATTCAGGTCCTGAAAAAAATTCTCTCCTGAGAGCAAGAACTGGAAAATGGGTGGATTCCAACAGCAACACCCTGTACAAACAGCATTTTCATAGCAAGTCAATGACACTGTTCTTGATAAATTTCTTTGCAAAAATTATAATCAAATAGTATCTAAGGTTTTGAGAGTCCAGCTAGATGTTTCTTGCTTCCTTTTACAGGCACACAGGTATATGGACCAGAAGCATAATAGTAAACTTAGTATATGAGGATATATTTTACAATAAAAGAATTAGTATTTTTCTTGTTAATCAATATATAAAAATAATCAATACTACGGCATATTTTATAACATTTATAAATGTTTATTTAGTACATTTATAAGCTAACTACTAAGAATGTTTTAGCATCAGTGTTCTATATTAATGATGTTTGGCTGCATTTTCTGTGATTTTCACATAGCACATGTTTGAAAGTACTACATGCATATTGACAAAGGAGAGAAAAAATGAAATTTATCAACAGATTAAAGATTAATAAACATGGTGCAAAATATGTAACCAGTGAATATAGTTTACAACTGTGGCGGCTGACAGCTGGTCTGTCGGCCTCTGTGGAGATGGCCTGGATATGAACCTGACCAGCCTGGGCCCCTGAGAAGCAAGGATTAGGGAGTACGACCTTAAGAAGAATGACTCAGCAGAAGTGCCTACGTGACCTGAAGATAATGGAGTCAGGGTGAAACTGACTGACCAAGAGTGTACATGTTTGTGTTTCATGGCGCCAATGTTGAACTGCCCCAAGGCAGGTGGCCAATTATGTACAGACATGTCTTACAAGCACCAATGGTAGTTGTAGGATAAGTGTATAAAAGTAGAGCTAATAAACAGCTCTCAGGTTCACCCTGAGGATCCCCATGAAACTGTGTCGTTTCTTCATTCCGCTGCCAAGAACCCAATGCGACGTACAACTAGATACATCAATTAATTGACTAATTAATAAAGGAATAAATCAAAATTTTAAGGGCTTAATCAGAGAAGAAGGTGATTTTAAAAGATGCATTTCAAGATGTGCCTAACCCAGCAAAGAGAAATCTTGTGATAGAAGACCTGCTAAGACTTCTGCTTTGTTAGAAAGTTAATTTTAGTACAATAGTAAAATATGCAGTATTTTACATATTTTTGTTTTATTCTGCAAGCAATTATTATTTCCTAGAATAACTTGGTAAATTTTCTAAAGCAGTGAGCATTACTGAGAAACAGCAAGCCTGTCTCTATGATATCTTAATTTAGCCTTCTAAAATAGTCCTAAAACCAAAAAGAAGATGCCATATTTTAATTCTAAAAGTTCGGTTTCTATATTTCTCCTCACCACAGAAAGTTTTCAGCACTATTTTTCCTTATATTTTGATATTATAATTGTCCATATATTCCATTTAAATGTTCCAATAATATGTGTAACTCTACTACAATAGTAGAGTTGGCATAACTTTACAACTAAGTATGGTAACTTAATAAACTAAGTAAACTTAATAAACTAAGTTTACATATTTAGTAAACTAAGTATGGATCTATTTGTTTTTATTTCTCTTACTACACGCACTATATCTTTCTGAGGCAAATGGGATTTTTCTAACAACATAGGCCCATTAATTAGATTATTACTTTTTTTAAGAGATTTTTCTAATTGGTCTTGTTGTACTGGTGTTATTACTTCCATAGCCTTTTCTGAGATAGAAGATTCTCTTTTCTGTATGGTATATATATTCAAATGACTCTTGCAGTCGGTGCAATCCTTTGTAGCTGCTCTGTGATATTACAGATATCAGCATTGGATGATTCCATGTTGATTGGTGTGATTTTGGCAAGACTACTTCTACAGATTCCAAGTTTGACTTTTGCTTCCCCTTTTTTGTTTTAGAGTCTCTTTTCTAGTCTGGGATTGGTTTAGAGTTTGTGTTGGGTTGGGTTTTTTTGTATTCTCTCATACTTGTGCTATCCAGGAATTTAACTTTCTTCAGTAAGTTTTCATGTGGGTTGACAAATTTACTTTGCTTGGCAAATTTTAATTACTTCAATAAAAATTTGTTCTTTGTGCTTGAGATCTGGGACAAATCACAACCTAATCTTTTATAAAACCCCCAGCATTCTTGCATTTTTTTTCTGTGTATTCTCTTTTGTTATCTTGCTTTTACACAGTCATTAAAAAGTTTCAGTTTATGTATGCCATTCTAGTTTTTAATTTATTGGGGGAAAAAAAGGAAGAAAAAAACAAACCCCAAGCGCATATAAGCTATTTTGCTGTGTTCATAACAGGCATTCCTAGAGTCAACAGATCAGAGTATTACAGAATCACTGAATGGTTGGGGTTGGAGGGGACCTCTGGAGATCATCTAGTCCCCCTGCTAAAGCACATTCACCTGCAGCAGATTGCACAGGATTGCATCCAAGCAGGTTTTGAATATCTACAGAGAAGGAGACTCCACAGTCTCCCTGGGCAGCCTGTTCCAGTGCTCTCACACCATCACAGTGAAGTTTTCCCTTTTCACTTGCTGCATATGGGAACCTTCAACTAGAAACATGTCACAAATATCCTTCTGTATCTGCCCTCTTCTCTTTGCCGCTGTCTGCTCATTGTGTTCTCTCACACAAAGCTGGTGTGACAGAGGCACCCTCCCTGCATGAGCAAATAGCACCGTGGTTCAAGCATCACCAACCAGTGGGCCTTCACTGGAACCAGCCCTGAAGCTGGGCAGGCTGTGAGGACCATGCTGGGCTGCATCTTCCCAGAAACAAAGGAATACAGGCCATGTCTTATCAGGAGCGTGAACTGGGACTGGGCAGAACTAAAACTGCTACAGCTGCACCTCTGCACTTACACCAAGGGAGTAAACTTAACACTATAAAACCTGTGGCCACCCCAAGCCCACTGCATTCTCTAGCACACAGAAGCTGGTTGCAGAGCAGTCATCTAGACCATCCACGAGCAGGGCTGCCACTCAATGTTACTCCTTGAGGCTGAGAGATCTTTTACCTGGCATCTGATATCTATAATGAGGTAAGCAACATTTTACATTAGACCTAAAATATACTGTGTGCTAGAGTAATTTTTATATATCCAGCTATAGCTTAATTATTTGAAGTGTGGTAAGTAGTAGTGTTTGACTACTGTCTAAATTGTTGTCTAAATCAACATCTAATCACCATCTAAACTATCATTTAAATCATTGTCAAATCATTCTCAATTCATTGTTAAATCACTGTTTAACTAACATTAAATTATTAGTTCTATTTGTTTACCATTTGATTTTCAATCATCAATTAGTGACCATTTCATCATTAATAAAAACCTTTTAGTTGTCACCATAATGATGACTTCTTTTAATATTTTATTTGCAACAGTTTGGAGTTTTCTGTTGTGTTTTTTTTCTTTGAACAGATAGATAATTCAGCTTTTCTTACTTTACTAGATGTCTCAGGGGAAGAAAAAACAATCTTTAGCCACAATATGAATTTATATTGCATGTGGCTACCAGACAGCAATTTTTTATAATTGTGTTTTCACAATTATTTTGCTACTTTTCCTAAGGCTTAGACACCAAGGTATGGATTATAAAAAATATAGATTCTGATGCATGTAAAAGCTTTAGAATATTAAAGCACTGGATCTACAGAGTTCAAGACAGACACGGCATCCATTGCAGAAAAAAAATTCATGCAAAGTGTTCAGACAATACATGTATTGTAAATCAAACATGGGAGGAAAGAAACAGAGTTGCCCAGTCCATTCTAGAAGAAAAAAACATGCCTTTGTTTTCCCATGGCATTGTTAGACATAAAGAATGCTGAATAAGTGATGAACTTAGTTTTTGTGCGATTAAGTACACCAGCTATATTTCTGAATTTTAACAGTCAACTGGATTTAGGTTACTGATTTTCAGTAACCTTTGCAATTAAATATTTTAATTAAATTAAATATTAATTTAAATATTTAAATATTAATTATTAAATTAAATATTTTAAATTGCCTTAATTCTTTCAGGTTTTTCTTTCACATAATTCAGATTTGAATAGCCATATCCCACAGCTACTTATTCTAGAACAAGTGATAAGTTTTTAATGTCATATTGCTTCAAATCAACAGCATTTGAGATATCAGACATCATTGAAATTACACTTATGGAATATGAGACATCATAGACAAAATAGCCTAAAAAATACTAGTCTTCTGGATCTCTTTATTACATATTACAGGTATGATCAAAAGAGGAAAGGACTTTCCTATAAAATCAGGAGAAATGCTTTTCCCAAAGCCCTATTTCCCTTAACAGTAAATAAACAGAACAGTGGAAGAAAAGAAACCTGGCTACACAGAAGATATTTCTCGGGGAATGTTCCCTACACAGGGTTTACAAATTTTTCACCTATACAACCCACAAATACTGAATAATATTAATTCCATCAAGACTATTTTTTACTTGCTCAGTTTTAGTTTCCTCAGCCAAAGTTATTCTGTGACAAAGGAAAAAGACTATAAAGTTCCCTGGTAACTTGCAGGAAAAAACCTCTTTTCTTCAAGGGGAAGAATGGCTACATTTAATTAGATGAAAATATGCTGGTTCCAAGGGCTGTTTTTCATATACGGGATTAGGACAGAGATTCCTTCACTGTAACCCTCTTACATAAATGTTTCCTTCCCTGAGGCTGTATTCAATTGAGAATTGGAATAATGAAGAGTCAATAGAGACCTGACAGGGACAGGCACACATGGATAAATTTTGGCACTGCCTTTATATTTTGTGAAGCTTTGAGAAAACTTTAGGAAAAGCTTTACCTTCACACACAGACATCATGTCTGCCTAGAGTGGCCAGCTGAAGTGGAGTTTTCAGCAGATTCTAGACCTTTAGTGGCTGAACTATCAAAAACAGAGAAGCAAGACAAATACCAGTTACCTTCTACAAAAATAAAGACTGATTAGGGCTTGCTTCTGCTTCCTGGCATAGTCTAAATACCTATGCCAATACTAAAGTGATGTATTTGTTGAAAAAAAAAATTAATTACGGAAAACACTTCATTAGTAAAATCATCCATTTGAGGAGATAGTGTTCATCTTCCTTCTGATTTGCTATGCCTTGAAATAAGTCACATCATATTTTATTGAAAGTCCATTACTTTGAATAAAATTAGCAATTATCCAATTCTTAAGATTTACTAACTAAAAATAAAACTCTTCACACATAATTGGATGATATAAGCTAAAAAAAAAAAGAAGGAACTTGCCACATATTAAGGTTCCGTTGCTTTTTAAATAAGGTTGATAAAAACCTACTGCTACTTAAACATAAGAGGGGATCTTGTTCATAGTAAAAGTCTCAGCAATAAAGAAATTTCAATGTGTTGAAAAAAGGGATTATAGGAGACAAAAAATTGGAAGAAGATAACACAGTTCATAACTCTTTCCTCTTTATGTGAACTGTTAGAAATTTGAGGCTTGAGTGGTTCAGTACATTATAAATTTCTTCTCTAGAAACCACCTCTCACAGCTACCAACTCTCTCTGTTTGAACAGCTTTGTATATCATAAAGAAACAGCATTCAACAATATTTTGATAACTGCTCTCCATCTGGAAATGAAGATCAGCTCCACAATGTCATCTTTTATTTCTGCAAAAACAGAGCTGTTGAAAAACTCAAATTTAAATGTAATGTAATGTAAATAGAATTTACTGTGAAGAAAAAAAAACCAAATCAGTCATCTTCTGATAATTATTAGAGTGGAAAAAACCCGCCCCACACTTAACAGAAAATACAGTGGTTCAGGAACTAAAAATTCTCAGTTCAATTTCCAGCTTTGTCACAGACTTCTTTTTTCACCTTGCTCATATCTCAGTGTGCTCCATTTCTCATTTCATAACACAGATCTGAAAGACTCTTTTTCCCTTTCTTCTATCCCTCTGTGCCTATAGACTATATATACCTTAGACTAGAAGATATTTGAGGTATACATTTGCACCTATATATACATCATATATACACTAATCCCTCTGTACAGCTGCATGAGGTGAGTACCATGATGTGCTTTTTCCCAGTACCAGTGCAGTCAGCACCAGTTAGCTGTTCTCCAGGCTGTAAGACAGAATTACTTTAGGGCTTAAGTAAGCAGACACAAACTGTAGACTGTGTAGGGCTTTGGCAAAAGACAAGGATTTTAGCCTTCAGAGTTTTTACCCAGTAGATCCAGAGCCTAATTTAGGTATTCAAGGAATTCTATGGACAATCAAAGAGTAAGTCTCTGGAGAGCCACTCCAACTTGGACTTGAGCAAAACTTTGATACTGAGGGTCAAGATAAGGCAGAATCTAAGTGATGTGTATCTCGTTTTTATTATTATGTGCATGAACAATTCCCAAGACATTGTGAGATTTAGACTTGAGAACTTTATTGCACACCAGAGAAAGAAATTAATAGTTTTGTTTCTATAGTCGCGTTGCCTACTCAGAGTTTTAGATAGTGTATCTCAAAGTCTGCCCAGCAAAATTTTTTCTCAATGAATATTGCATCAATAATGACAAATCTATAGATAGACAAGTCTATTTTCTTTGACATTGAGTATTAAATATCACAAAGCCCATACTACAATTTATATTTTGGATGTAGTTTTCACTTAGAAAATGTTTTCTACAATAATTAAATGGAAAATTATAATCTAAAGTCTCTTAGAGACATTTGAAATAAAATAACTGTAAAAACTGAGTTTATTTCCCCATCTAAAGACAACTTTGAGCTGAAAATCCCTAAAATATAGAGCAATATATGTGAAAATACACATTCTAGAGCAAAGTAAATACTAAACTAAAATTGAATGGTGTTATTCATTTATCCAGTAACTGTCTTAGGAAAACAAAGGGAATTTTGGGGGGAGGGGGGAGGAAACAAAAACCAAGCCTCTCCTCTGTGCTCCCACCACTACACCACAATCTCAGAACCAGGAGTACTTCCTACTTCTCACTGATTTTTAATCTGCGGACTGTGCAATCTTGTCTTTTCTTCATTTTTATGAAACAATGTCCTTCATCTCCTTACAGTTCTTTTAGGATGGCTCTTAAAGTAGCTTTCTTAGCTTCTACCTTTGCCTTCTTACAGTT
The DNA here is from genome assembly GCA_013390005.1 of Calyptomena viridis. Classification (NCBI taxonomy): domain Eukaryota; kingdom Metazoa; phylum Chordata; class Aves; order Passeriformes; family Eurylaimidae; genus Calyptomena; species Calyptomena viridis. The sequence continues at coordinate 69,669 of WEIV01009422.1, forward strand.
CTGTCTTTACTCTCCTTGTGTTGTCCTTCTAGATTTTATTTCAGTCATGGTCTCTCTTCAAAACATTTCTAAAATATGTTTGGGGTTTCTTTTTCCTATTTAGTTATGAAATAAAAAAATCTCATGTATGCTCTTATGAATTACCACAATATCCTTTTTTGGCTTTGCCACATGCTCTGCTTGTACAAAAGTCAGGGCATTGTTAAAATAATGAACTTTCTATCCCATGACTTTGATTGCAGTATTCATTTCTGTGCATTCCTACATTTGTGGTTTTGCATGCAAAGTTTCTACACCTGAAATCCTCAGAGGTCATCTCATTGCTATCCCTATTTCCTTTCTTTTTATGTCTTTAAATATGAGTACTTTGGCTGCTCTTGTGTTATGATTCTTGCATATTGGGAAAGATGGGGACTGAACTACCCAACTTGATCCTGAATATTAGCTACACCACAAAACATCTTGGTTTGTGGCTGGCTTTGTACTGTGCCCAGCCTAATTGGATCTTGATCTGGGTCAAAGTTTTTGGGCCATGGTATTTCAAATCACATTTTTCACTGACATTTCTAGAAAAATTCCAATTTCAAAGAGGAGGCAGTTTGGATTATGTATACAGATTACATTCTGTTCAAAGCATGATGAAAACTGTAGAAAATGAAGTGAATAAAACGAGGCATCAGCGGCAGAGGTCTGATTTAACAAAACTAGAAGATACATTTGGCCTACAAAATGCCAGCTGTAAGCCTGCTATTCAGCTACTTATCCACTTAATTACTCTTTTATTGCCTTGAGATAGATAGCATACACTGTCCAACATCACTTTGCAGATGGAGCATGCTCTGCAGCTCCACTGTCATGCAATTTGATATTACTTCTGGAATTATACTGCCTGTATTGATAGCCAAGTCTCATTTTATATAATTTATATAATTTAATCTACCTGAGTGTTCATATCACTACAAGTACAATGAAATTCCACACATTACAAAATATCAATGTTCCACCAATTGTACAGTTTTATTCTCATGTTTATCACAATAATATCCTAGCTCAATAAAACATTAAATCTCTTACAAGTTCTTCCTTGGTAATCTTTTCTTTTTTGACTGGAAAAAAAAGTCTTTGCAGAAGGATTTTGTGACAGTTGTACATTCCATTCGGCTCTTGCTGAAATTTGTACTATTTTTCCAGTACCCATTTTTTTCCCCTCCTAATACAAAACAACATCCCACTAACCTATTGCTGAGAAAGTCATCTCCAAAAGATTGTTGCTTCTTCTCTTTCATGTCTGACATGGTTTGCTCTAGGAACATAAACAGACTCAAAGAAATCCACAGTCACAACAGAAAATTGACTTGAAAGTGGGATTTCTATGGAGGCATCAAGCTTGTGAGTGGGCAGGCACAAGGACCTGTTACAGAATTTTCCAATATACACTCAGAAATGAAAGAGTGAAATTAGACCAAAAAATTACAAGTCAATTAGTTTTTATAAAATTATGTTTTGTAAGACAAGATTCAGTAGTATTGATACATTGATTTTAGTAATGAATTTGCTTCTCTTTAGTCTATAGGAAAAAAAATTATGAAATATACACACCTGCACAATTAAGAAAATATTTCTCAGGAAACATGCAGATGTCTTAACTGATAAAATATATTCCTAAGGATGACTATCAACCAATTTGAACTCCGACTGTCCATTGTTGTCCTGACTGCACTGAAGTCAGGAAGAATTACACTTGTACAAAGTGCAGGAGCAGACCCCTAATCTAAAGTTTCAGAAGATGATACCTGAAGAAGCAACTGAGAACTGCAAATGCCTTGAAAACCAGGAAAACGGATATGTTTAACTGCCACCTACTCACCAACATTTAAAAAACTACAAGCATCCCACAAGCTTCTTTTATTTAGAAAACTAAGATTAGCCACCATCCAAAATTGATTTTTTTTTTTAATTCTGAACTGAAAAATTTTGCCCAAGAATACTCAACAGAAAGGGATATGGGAAGCAAAGCTAATAGACAGAATCCAAACAGGCATTCTTCAGTTTTAGAAGTTGCTTTAGACAAAGTTTAAAGAGTGTTGGCACGTTACTGAGAAATCTGCCTAAAACCAAGCTAATGGATTATGCTAGATCTGGGATTAAGAAAAGATGTATTTTCTCTGGTCAGACAGATAGGAATCTTATGTTTCTTGGCTAGCTTTAATTATTTTGGCAGTCAATAATAACTCAAAATATACAGAAACATCATGGCACATTTTTGCTGTCAAATTCTCTGCATCCACAAAGGCACCAGGTTTTGGCAATTCTCACAGTCTTTGCTTCTCTCTTCCCTGTTATGCACTGCAACTTTTGATAGTAATGTGGGGTTTTTTAATTTTTCTTTTTTTTTTAAAATTAAAGATCTTATCTGTGTTTCAAGAAGCTCTCTGCTGCTCTGCAAAATGAAGAGTGGACAATCTTTTGGACATTTGTCTTTATAAAAGGCTTTTATGTAACGATAAGCACCCAGACACTGACTCATCTTAAATGGGTTCCTCCACTAAAGCAAACAGGTGTAAGAGAAGAAATCCGAAATCAGGATTAAAACTTTACAGAATTTAAAATCTATATCAATGAGAGTCAAAGAAATACACACTGTACAAGAAATGCTAAACATGAATTCAAGCTGAACTCCTGGGAAGGCATCTAAATAAAATGAAATTGTTATACACTGCACACAGATATATACTGAGAATAGCCTATTACAGGAGTTACTCCCCTCTTTGGACTGGACTCTTACTCTTGATTATAAGTTTACAAATTTTAACCATTTGGCCTATAAGATTAAGAGCTGTGCAAGCTTCAAAATGTACTTTAATGTTGTAAGAAAATTATTTTCTTCCAAAAATTTTCAGGGTAACTAACTCCAACCAGTATAAAAATAAATCTAATGTGGTCTCTTTAGTCCATATGCTTTGGATAAGGAACTGAAATAATCTGGAACTGAAATAATAAGGTTCAAATATATTGAAATTCTTGAAAGTCTGAAAACTAAAAAAGATCAGAGAGAACTGGGGAGCTTCAAGAACAACCACTTCTAAGATCCTACTCTCACAAAGCACACTACAGAGAAGAATTGGTAGGACATTTTATTAACTACTTATCTGACACCAGCTCTGGAAACCTGACATTTTTCACTTCTTTTGTTCTCTGACAGCCAAATCCATCTATCCAGCATCAGACTGCGCAGAAGATGAAGATGCAAAATTCAAATGCAAAGGAGACATGAGCAAAGAAAGGGTTCAGATTAGAGGAGTACATCAGATCAGGCTTTTCAGAAAGACCTGACAGGATATGGTGACAGGCCAAAATGTCACTTGGCGGTTGTGAAGAGATGAAGAGGAAGTGAGATTGAACTACAGATCCTCTAATTTGTTTTTTTCACCATATATTATTAGGAAGTGGGAAATTCCACAGCCTGGAGAGGAGCTATGTTGAATACTAGGAGAAAGAATGAAGAACAACTAATATCTGTGTGGGCTGGTATAAGAAACCTGTCGATGGGAAATAATTTGAAGATCCAATAGGTTGCAAAGGTGGATTTAGAAGAGGGCATGAGCAACATATGTCAATATTCTCCAGTTTTTGCTTTTCTACTGTTGACTAATAGTTGTGAATGCAAAATGTAAGGTACTACATCTCACTTTAGTATCATAGAATGGTTTGATTTGGAATGAACCTTTATAGATCACCTAATCCAAGACCCCTGCCATGGGCAGAGACAACTTTTAACTAGATCACTACATATCCATTCACACAACTAAACATACAGAATACCTATGTGGGTATCAGAATTGTCATAACAGCATTTTTTTTCCTTTTAAAATAACAGATTCCACATATTACATTTAAAAATCTGAAAAAGCAAAGGTTGACAAGTCAAGAACCTAGAAAACATTATGGCTAGTGTCAGAATTGAGATTGTTTAATGTCTTAATTTCTCCCCTTATAGCATAGGCATTATAACAGCATTATATTGTTATCTTCCCACTTGGAAGGATGTTTTATATCACAATTCTAGTAATGTATTTTTAAGCATAGAAAATGCTACAATGGGACTATTATTCCTACAAAGTTTAGAAAATGTATAAGCAAGCAATGAAACTGACAGTGGAAAATAAGAAAACCCAAGCAGGTTGCAATTTAAATAGTTAAGAAATTAGACTCTCTTGTACTAAGACAATGCTGGAAGCCCCAAGGGGAAAAAAGGGGAGAACACATCTGTTCCTATTGGCATCAAGAAGGCCAGGCTCTATCCCTGTACACACAAAATTACCATTACTTTCAGCTGAAACAACTTGTAACTCAGGGTTGAACTGGATCTTGTGCATAAAAGTCAAAACATCATAGTGTTATCAAGTGTTGTAAATTATTATCAGTGTATTTTGCTAGGGCCTAACAATGTTGTACAAACTGAATCTTTGACCAGTCCCTGCCTTGAAAATTTCAGTGTCTCAGTCTAAGAAAATTCACAACTAGCATTAAGAGGAGGATACTGAGAAACACTGGCAGAGGTTTTCTGCATGCACAGACCATAATACTTGAAAATTCCTGTTGCTGAAGATTATAAAATAATGTACTGAATGCCTTTTAATTCATATTCTTTTGATAGTTATCAAGTGATCAATCAGAATTTACTTATATAATTATTCCCTCCCAATGGTTATGGAAATGGTTACAGAAATATATCTAAGAATCACACAGGATCACAGAATTAACTAGGTTGGAAAAGACCTTTGAGATCATCACGTCCAACGTATTACCTAACACCATCTCATCATCTAAACCACGGCACTCAGTGCCACATCTGGTCTTTATCACTACTATATTTTCTTGATGATGGTTTTAGTTATAAGTCTATTTAGGTATTGTTGACATTGCTGTTCCTCTTCCAATGCTCCTCTTTATCACAGTACTTTTTGAGTCACTATTTCCGTCATACATATTACACCTCAACCAGTTGAACAAAATGTGTTAATTTACTTAATTAAAGGCTTCTAAAGCTATAATGGAAAAAAGAATAATGAAAGAAAGAGTAAGGAATTCAAATAGTGGTCATGGAAAGATAGCTTCGTATATTTGCTTTTAAAAAATATCTGCAGAAACAATACTTCCAATATCAACACTTTTAAATACTGTCTCTTCTTAGTAGAAAGCCTATAACAATTTTTATTTTGTGCATTATTTTATTTGTGGGACCTGAAATTATTTCATCTAAACAGTGTCAGAGGGATCAGCTGGGCATTAACTTATTAAGGGGTGTATGGTACATTCCTAAATTGTATTTCAACATCAGTAAGATTATTTTGATATCCCACAGGGACTGTACTCTACTATATTCTCCATGGGAACTGTAAAATAATGTTCAGTATCTTAAACTGAACTCTCGATGACATGTGACAATTGTTTTTTTCTGTCATTTTTTGAATGCTTATGTAAAACTTTTGCCCAGATCTGTTAGAAAAACTGGTAAAATTTCATAGGAAATGTTTATTCATTGTCGTGCTTTCATTTAAATGGAGTCTGAGGAAATCCAGAAAACCCTGGTATTAAAGTGTATATTCATACTCAGTTTAATATTCAAAGGAGAAAAAAGCTTATGGCAAACTGTGATAAACTGGTTATAACAGAATTATGTATTGCTCTCCAGGAAATAGAACATTGGCTGGCACTGCAGAAACTCCAAAAGAATCAGAATTTTGGAAAACATGAAAAGAACTTAGCACAGGTAACTGTCACATAAGCTGGTCTATGGGATATAGGTTATTTCAGAAGAAAAAAAAAAGTGGATGGAAGATCCGAGGGTTTTTTTATACTCAGGACAACCAATTTTCCTAATTTCAGGAATATAAACTTTGAAGAAGCCTATGTGCAGTGGTCCTTGTATCTTCTTATGTTCTTATAGGCTGTGGTAGAGTTTATTTTTTCACGATAGCTATGTATGGTGCTATCGTTTGCATTTGTGCTCAAAAGTGTTGATAACACGGTGATGTTTTCATTATTGCTGAGCTGGACTTGCACAGCATCAAGGTCTTTTCTGTTTCTCATACCACCAGTGAGCAGGTTGGGGGTGAACAGAGAGTTGGGAGGGGACACAGCTGGGACAGCTAACCCAAACTGACCCTGCCTGAATAGGGATATTCTATATCACATGGCATCATGCTCAGCCAGGGGAAGAAGGAACAGGGAGATGCTCAGAGTGATGACATTTTTCTTCCTAAGCAAGCATTATGCATGATGGAGATCTGTTTTCCTGGAGATAGCTGAACACCTGCCTGCAAATGGAAAATGTTGAAAGAATTCCTTGTTTTACTTTGCCTGTATATGTGGGTTTTCACTTTACTATCTTTATCTCAACCCTCGAGTTTCTTTTAACCCTTTCTATTCCCCATTGCATTGTCATTTTTACCACTGGTACCAAGCAAACTGGTAAAAATGCTAAGTCAGCTCCAGGGGATGTCATTTATTAAGAACTTCCTGAAGGTTCTAATGCTCAAGAAAAGTCTTATATAATTTCTACATAAGTATATACTTACATATGTATATGTAAGACTACGATGAAATAGTTCCTAACAGGAGAGCTTCAGAAAGCTCCACTAAGTTCTTAAATACTGCTACAAAATCTATGGCCTAGGTTTTTGATGCAGTAGGTGACTAAGTAAAATTGAAAAGAAAAGTAAGCCCATGGAAGTTTACCTTACTTTGTCTCTGAACACAGACCAAGAACTCAATAAAGACACACATGTTCTCCAAGTTACAGAGACACCAAAGTCTCTGTACATTACATGGGCAATGTAAGAAGGTGTCTTCCCTTCACAGCTCATATATACACTCATACTCGCCTTGTTTACACACTTCCTACAAATTATTCTCTGGATGGACTTGGTTCTTGCCGTTCGTTTTTATTTTTCAAATTAGCTGGCCACATACTATTTGGCCACTTGATCAAACTATCTGCAAGTCACTGCCTAATTGCAAAGAAGAAGAGCTTTCTGTAAAACTATTTGTTAATTTTAACACTTTCAACTGACAAGTGTCACCATGGCAAACCCAAACACATAAGGTGAGATACAGTGAGGTCAACAAAAGTCTATATCTATGCTAGCCACGGTTGATGTGATAAAAATATACTTTCCCTTCTCAAAACTTCACAACATTGCCAGCTCAGAGTCATCCTGTTATGATCTAATACTTCTGATTTTTTATTTTCCTTTGTGATTTTCAGATGATGAGTCTCTAGTGCATAATCAAAATTTTTGCCTTTTTTTTCATAGTAAAAACATCCCTGAATTTCAGTGTTGCATGCTATCATCAACCGAAAATTCCTAGGTCTCTTTTCTGAAATACTTAAATACTGATATCATCTGACAATCTCCAGGAATAGGGTACCACCACTGACTTAAAAAATTTAGATGGAGCTTTATTCCTCTGACCTGAACACACTCTTGATTTTAATTTCACTGTGGAAGAAGTAACACACATTTGTATACATTCATTCATTTCCCTCATTGTTTTTCCTTTCCTCCACCCTTTACTCCAGTCAGTAATTATCAGGAAAGCAAGTACTCAGTTTGAGGAAAAAAGCCTAGATTTTTCACCCCATCCTCACTAAAAAAAGAGGTCAACTTCTTCATTTCAGGGTTTCTTTACATTTTTACAAGTGATGTACCTTCTACTATTTATTTTTAACAATCTAAATTAATTTGAATGTTGGCAAATCTCACCTCACTCTTGCTATCTCTAACCTCTAAGTGTCAACTTTCTCCTCCTCCTCCCATTATTTTGTTTGAAGTCACTTCCTCTGCAGATAAATACTGAGTCTTCCTTGTATGATGTTCTTTTCACCTATTAAAGAAGTTTCCAGACTCTCCCTATATTCAGATGTTCAACAGGCTTCACTATTTCCTTCCAATTTCACAGAATCACAGAATTAACTAGGTTGGAAAAGACCCTTGAGATCATCAAGTCCAACTTATGACCTAACACCATCTCATCAACTAAACCATGGCACTAAGTGTCACATACAGTCTTTTTTTAAACATCTCCATGGTGACTCCATCACCTCGCTGGGCAGTTCATTCCAATGGCCAATCACTCTTTCTGTGAGGAATTTTTTTCCTAATGTCTAATCTAAACTTCCCCTGCCGCAGCTTGAGACTGTATCCTCTTGTTCTGTCACTGGTTGCCTGGGAGAAGAGACCGACCCCCTCCTGGCTACAACCTCCTTTCAGGCAATTGTAGAGAGCGATAAGGAGCCCTGAGCCTCCTCTTCTCCGGGCTAAACGATCCCAGCTCCCTCAGCCACTAGGAGGACTCCTCACCCTCCAGACCTCTCACCAGCTTTGTTGTCCTCTGGACACATTCAAGCATCTCAACATCTTTCCTAAATTGAAGGGCCCAGAACTGAACACAGTTTTCCCTATAGCATACCTTTTTAAAGCTGAAATACTTATATTTCAATCAATTTATATTGACATTCATTTTAAACAGATTGAATCCATGATTACTAAATCAAAGATTATATATTCTGAGTAAAACAGGCTCGTTGAATGTTGCTAAATGAACACACATATGTTTTTCTATTAAAATTAAATCCTATAGGTGACTTGCCCATATGTTTTTCCTTACTTTTTGCAATTATGTATATTGAACAGTAATAATTAAAACTCTTGGGCCAAGAGCATTTGAATCTCTTCAGTCTGGAATTTACTGCTATCAAAGTAATAATTAAATAATAATAATATTTCTTGCTTTTTAACAGATCAAGGATTTTCCAGTAAGCTAATCATCTAGTGGATTGTGTTATGAATTCCTGAAACATATAGCCCAATAGAAGAGAGGCTGCCATAGCAACATTTTCCTGGGTCTAGTCAGTAGCAAGTCTGAACACATATTCCTAAGAGGCACACACACACAATGTATGTATACACAAATATAATATAAAAATATGCACATAGCCAACCACACAGAACAACATAGACAGAATCACTTAAGCAAACATAGATAGCATGAATGGTGAGATCCTGTCCTCTTCCCTGGCATGGGTCCCTGTAACCTGAGGTTGCTGCTGGCAATTACACCCCATACTGAGACACGCATATAGAACAGGGAGACCTCTCACACAGTAAGATTTAGAAATAGATTCTAGTCTAGGAGACTAGTCTAGGAGAGACTGTGCTGATCAGGTGCTGGGCATAGCCAGACAAGTGACTGACCACCAGTTTACATAGGACTAGCCCTTTTTACCTCCTCATCCCACTATTTTCTCACACTTGCTCATTCCCATATCATCTCGATCTCTTCCTTTCTCTGCTTTTGGCTCTTGCACTAAACATCCCATAATAAGCCTTAACAAACCCAAAATGTTCTTCCTATTATGCATCCCATACCCTAGGCAGTTAACACCCTGTCTGTGAGAGCTTTTTGTTTGACCACTGGGTGTCCACTCCAGCTCCATGGGAGTTGGAAGTCAGGCTTCCCCAGGAGGGGCTGTGAAGGGAGGGACTTCTTTTCTCTGACCTGGCTCCCCCGCCTGCCCAAGTGCCTCCAAGCTCTTCTGTGCATGTGGAGATGAGCCTTTAATCACTTAACCTAACACACCGCCAACTGAATTTAAACATCACTGTTGAGATGGTGTCAATGCTACACATTCAGGTCTGCTATGACAGTCGACAGAAGAGATTCGAACAAGGGACTAAGCAGAAGCAGCCCAAAATAGCACAACTGTAGGATTGTACAGGTGAAAGGCCTTACCATAACCACTATAAAAGTAAACACAATGAATTTCCAAAGAGGAACTTAGGCTCAGAGTTTTTATGTTTCATGTGAGAGACTGAGATTAAGGACTATAATGAGATTCCTCTCCCTTTTGCTGCTTCCCTCTACATTATAAGCAACCATTCTATCTATACCCAGGCCACTGAAGCAGCTCTTCTGTTTCAAACCTCCATGAAAATCATCAACGTTTCCAACTTGGGTCTACTCCAACACCTTCCCGAGGCACCACTTGACCATTCGGTCAACTGAGCAGGAGCAGCACCTGGAAACTCCCGTGTTTGTTTTTTCTGGGAGCTCATCCAGCATGACTTTTCTTGACCAGACACAACCCTCAAAAAATAATTTTGCTCATAAAATACAGAGTTCTCAGCCTACAATGATTTGACATGGGCTGGTGACATGTTATCTACCTGACTTGGACTGCGTGGTGTTATTTATGCACCAACATAACTGTGCTTGTCCTGCACATGGGATGGGTTATGGGATTGTAAACTGTGATAGGAATCCAGCTTTCTTTATGAGCCTGTCGGTTACTCAGTACAGTGAATAACAAAAATAGACATGCTGCCTTCTACTGGGTCTCAGAAATATCAGGATGCCCTTGGTAAGGGAGAAACATGCCCAGGCGACCTTGACCACAGCACAGTGCCCTTCCTCTGCTCTCCCCTCCCAAGCACGGAGCTACTGCCACAGGAACTCCCCTCCACCCCAGGGACCGCTGCATTTTTCAGAGGCGCGCGCTGCGGAGGCCGGGAGGTGAGAGTGAGAATTGAGTGCCCACACACGAACACGAGAGATTACAGCGGATTTTAATTCAAACAGCGAGACAGGCACACAGCTCTCCCGGGGGAGGCTGTCCCTGGGCCCCGGCCTTGCAGCGCTACGGGAGCCTGTCCTTCGGCGTTCCCGCCGCTCCGCCCGGTACGGCCGGCTGGGCCGGCGGCGAGGACTCGGTGCCGGGCACAGAGCGTGGAGCGGGACGCGCAGCTTCGTCCCTCGGGAAAGAGCATCCCGCTCCCCGCTGCCCGCGGAGGGGACTCCCGGGAGGAGAAGGCTGAGAGGGGCGGAGCGGCCCATCCCGCCGCCGTGCCTAGGGAGGGACCCCCGACCCGCCGNNNGGCGCTGCCCGGCTGGGGAAAGCGGCGCTGCCGCTGCGAGCCGCCCGCTTCGGCTCGCCCAGTGCCCGGGGCAGGCACGGGCTGGAGCTCTGCTGAAGCGCGTAGCTGCTTCCTTCTCTTCCCCTCTTCTTTCTCCCGTGGTTCCCTTCAAAAGCGAGGCTGCCCGCTCCGAAGCGCCACAGTGTTGCGTTTTATCTTTCACGGCCAGGATGTGCGATGGCCCCGTGCCAGCTCTCCGCTCCGCGGCCCGGGCTGCTCTCGGTGCCCGTGTGAGAAGGGATGGCGCGACCGAGGGGGCATCGTGTCAGTGGCGCAGCACAGGATGGGGGCGAGAGCGGGAGGCCGGTGGACACTGCGGCAGGTGCGGGACTGCGCCCCGGGCTTCCCCCGCTCTCTCCAGCCCGATGTGCGTACCTCAAGAGACGGGGAAGACATCTTAGGGCAGAAGGGCTTCTGGGGAACAGAGGCAAAAGAGGATGTTGTTTCATGTATATTGGAAGTCGCTTCACAGGTAACTGAAGAGTGTAGAAGTTGGAGAACCAGCCCTTACACCAAAATGGATTCTTTTGACTCTTTCGGAGACTTTCGTGGTTTTTTCTTTTTCCATTTTTATCATCCAGCACCAGGTTCGTGACAAAATAGCAGCAAAATTCAAATGCATTTGTTTGTTAAATGGAAGAATTAGTGAGTTGCTCTTTCACCATATCGTCTGGGAAAAACAAGAGTCCATGCAGATTGTAGCTTGTAGCTTGGCCATTGACTTTGTATGTTGTCTGTGATATGTACACAGGTCTTAACATCAAATGAATGGTGCTTTGGAATTGAGTAGAAGGAAAAAAAAACGTGCCTGGCCTGTTTTTTCCCCACTTTGTTCTGCTCTTAAAAAAAAAAAAAAAAGGCTTGCCCTAAAGCAGATATGGCAATACAGGAGGTTAGGGTGGGTGTGCGGAGCAAATCATTAGAATAAGCACTGTTTGTGTGCATAGTAGTTAATGGCTTTATGTGGTTTGTAAATGAAAACAATGCCTGTGTCTCTGGGAAGTAAAGGATCAGGTTTTAATCTGTTCTTAATGAAAAAGGAAGCAGGGTACTGGAAGCTGAGGGTTATTTTATTCAATGTCTAGCTACCTTTAAGTTCATCTCAGAGGATCCTGTTACCCTACATGTATGCAGAGAAGCTGAGACAGTTGCCGGATTCTTGGTTGTTGTTGAAGCCTCTGGTCATGGTCCTAGAGTGACAGAAATAATACTATGGGAGATAATGGAGTTGCTTGATTTGTCGTCATTATTTCTGGGAAGATGTTTAAATACATGTATTTGCCTCAGTACTGTTGCTGGGTATGCAGAAGGTGAATTATGGCTACAGAGACAGAAAACAGAAGCCTCAATTCTCTTTTATACACAAGGCTGAAACAAAGAGTGACTGATGAATTGCAGTGTCAGAAATCAGTCCAACAGATAAATCTTGGCTCTGAAGAAGAGGCATTAACTATGACTCCATATAGGCTTGTTGCTTTAAGCACATCATGGCATATCCAACATATGTATTTTAGACTAGGAAAAAATATCATTTTGTCAAATGTGTCTTTCATCTGCCAACATTTATTTTGTTCCTGTAAAACACTTGAAAGTGTTGGTTAGGACAATTCTACATTTTTTTCCTTTCCAGAATAGAGCATGACTGACTGTCTCAGTGATTGCAATGTTGTAGTCATTGGCTGATTACGTCTCTAATTGTACTTGGAAAAAGAAACCATGTAGCTGGGTTCTCATATTAGTGCACACATTCTATATAAAATCAATTTTTTTCACTGAATGGCCTCCCCGTCAGTTGTTGCAAACACAGGGTTGTATAAGTGTTGACATGCTGTTATCACAGTGGATTTAGCTCTTTATCCTCCCTGACAAACATAGATAATATTTTAAAAGACTGTTAACATTGTTTTGAAACAATATGGTGGCAGGGATGAAGGATTAGTTGATGAAGAGCCACACTGCAAATTCGAATTGCTTTTGTTTTTATATTGGGTACTCCAAAGGCAACTGGTGTAATGTGCATGTGTCCGTAGAAAAAACTATATATTTAATTATCAATGTGAATTTAGTTCAATAGTGTAACTGATGTAGATCCACTTCCTACTGATTTCTCTCCCAGAACTCTTCTTCCTCCTTCTGTTACTGTAACTTCCATATCTCTGCCAAGCAGAGAAAAGCGTCTTTTTTGTGGTTGATCTGGGGCAACAGCCCTGCTGACTGCAAGAACAGCCTAGTTGGCCAGCTGGTTGGTGCTAGACAGACTGGGTAGCAGCTGAGATGTAGTTGCCTTTTCCTCAGAGGTTCTGCTATTTTGGAACACTTCATCTGGGTTAGTTCTTCAGATTTGTAAGAGCTTAATTATCTTTGAGATTTCTAGGCCGTAGTCAGCCTTTGAACCAGGAGGTTCATTTGCCCAATTTTATGAGTGGGGACCAGATGCATAAGGCTTGTTTCCTTAGGAGAACAAACTGGAAAACCCAGTGACCTTGACTGCACTTGAAGTTGCAGAGATTTGATTTCACTTGTGGGTCTTTCCAAGGGCCGAAGTGGAACAGTTCAGTTCAATATATTTTCTATTATTATGAGAATGTTTAAAGCTGGTGTTTCTAAGTGCTGTTTGAACAAACTGAAATAACTATTTCAGAGCAAGCATGTCATTTTTCAGTTATGTTGTTACTAGGCTTTCAGCTGGATTCTTTTTCCCAATTTAAGAATTCCTTAAAAAAGGCTTAAGCAGGGTATAAGGAGGCAGATATTATACAATGAACTTACAGCTATAGCAAACAATAAAGAGTATTTCAACAGTAGTGACACCATTTCTTCTTTTGAAGAACCAATGCATTGGCACTTTCCAAGTGCATGTCCTTCTTGTGCACTAGTTAGGAGAGAAGAAATTTCCATCTGAAAAATAAAGGCCAGGCATAAACTGAAACTTTGTCTCCTGCTATGCAAATGAATTTCAAGTTGGACTAATTATTGTCAGTATAAGATCTTTATGTGAGTGCCCAGCCAACTGCAAAGGTAGCAATCGTTAAGGAGAACTAAATCAACTCTAAGAGTTTTATCCATTTGTAATATATTTGTGATGGGAACAAGACAGGCATTGATTATCTTTTTATCTTGAATTTGATGTAGTCAAGTACATCAGCACTTCTCAACCCAGATAACGAGCCCTGAGTTTAATATGAAATATGGAGTTAGAAGTGCAGGGTTCATGTATGCTTCTTGCAAAATCAGGCTGATTTAAACCTTTCTCTTGAATGCGACTGCATGTAACAGAACCACAAACATGAATTTATTTATTTATATTGCTTTCATGGTGCATTGAGAGACTAGCTTTGAGAAAGTCTTCATATTGTATACTCTTATAAAATTACTCTATTAAGACAACATTATAAAAGAAAGGATCTGATTATACAAGAACTGTATGTTTCCAGTACATATCTTAGTCTTTAAATATAATCATATCAGAGGGAAAAGTAATACAAAATGGATTCTCATAGCACCATAGTGCCATTCAATTGGTACAAATGTCCCAGCCAGACCAAAATATTTCTTTTTCTTTTTCCCCCTTGGATTGTTGTGGTAGCACCAATAAGATATGGCAGTGGGTTTTGTCTTCCGTGATAAACTGAAGATATGCTGCATTTCTAAGCTGGTCATGTTTCAGTGATTGTAAAATGATTCCAGAGTATCTCTGTCTCTCTTCCCTGGCTGAACTGAGTATAAAACATGAACTCTGAAGAAGAGCTGTAGTGGAAGAATTTCCATGTCAGCTGGGATGTAGCTTTGTCTAGCAGAATTTGGTTTGTTTTCTAACCTTTATTAAAATAATCTAAAAATTGTCTACATTGCTCTTCTTTGCCTTTACAGGACTCGGAATTTGACTTGTCTTTGTAACAACTTCCTGGTCTCTGCACAGTTATGCATTCTTTTCTGCACTGATGTCCCAGTAATTCGTCAGATGTGATAGGCAAATAGGTCCAATACCAACATACAATCGTAGTTTCTCTTACTTTGACTGCCTTTTTTGTCACATCTTTGTTCTAGCAACTATTCCAGAAGATCTAAAGGTATATTGAAGTTATCTTGCCAGCTGTAAGCTAGCCCATAAAATGTGCTGCAGCTTTATTGAGATCATATAGCTCTTAATATATCCATATAATTATATATATTATATAATATATGTATTTGCTAACTATTCACTCATTTGCCTTCTACCTCCTACAGAATTTCCACTTACACATATGGTGAGCACATAACTGTGGTGAAACGATCTCACCACCTGTTGTTTTAAAATAGCACAGATGCTTATTAATGGCCCTTCCATGATACTGTTTATAGTACATGCTAAACCTCACTTAAAATACTGTGGATCATATTGGTAAAGGATATTATTACTTCAGCAGCCGCCTTAAATTGATTCTTATTCAGCATCTTGACTTCACTTGTTGATTAGTAGTAGGTAGGAGAGAGGTAAACTTCACAGAAGAGTCGAAGCTGTGATGCTTATTGAGAGAGCTGTCATTGAATCCTTTACAAGGTGTTCTGTGAAAATGCTGCCATTTGGCTAGGTAATCAATCTGAAGAACTGTGAAAATCATGAGCACACAGATTCTCTACATTTGTAAGTCTTGAGCTGAGCTGATGATCAGGCCAAGGCTCAACAGCAGAGTTTTCACACTTCAAAGCAAGGGATAGTAAATAATTGCAGAACTTGAGCCTTGACCAAGAGTGTCTCCTAACATATATTGAATATATATTTGAATTATTTTATATTTTTGTCTAACCCAGTTCAAAGTGGAAGTTAAAAATGTATTTCTCGCTTGAAATCATCTATCCACAAGTAGACCACGAAAAATTCCTGGTGTTAAATGTCAGTTCACTTGAGATGTGTATTTGAAAGTGCAATCAGGATAAACAGACTCTGCTACTTTGAGCCTTCCCAAGGTACTCGCTTGAGGCACAGAAAGTTCTTGCTCTTTGCATGTTGCTATTGAATTCCAATAAAAGACTATTATACACTGAAAAAAATATAACAAAAGAAAAGAAAAAGTTTAGTTAAAGCTTCTAGTAACTAGTAAGATGGATGGCTTTGGATTTGTTGTGATTTTTTTTTTTTTAATGAAATATATATGAAAACATTTTTTTTCCTGTGGTGAATGACAGAGGGCATTATTTGGGTTTAGTATTGTTAATAAATTAAAAAAATTAAAAATAGTTGTTCACGCTAGAATTGTGACTGTCAGATGCCTGTTCAAACTGTATAGGGTGGGTAAAAGCCTCTTCTTATTCAATAGAAAAACTCTGTGGCATATTATAGATGTAGCTTATAAGAGTATAAATCTCCTCTTAAAGTAAGATGGCTGGCAAAATTCCAGTAAAGGATGCTTAGAAAAGCAATGAATAAATTAAATGGAGTAATCATCTTTTCATACAGTCTCCCAATGTTTGGTGCTCAGCATTGATTAGGAGTCCCATGAGCATAAAGCAGTGTTTGCATCATTACGTTTAATTGCAGGACACATCATGTCCTCTCTGCATGTGTTTGGTCAATGTGGTTTCTGTTCATAGGCTCTACAGTATCCTTTGGTGGTTACGTGATTCAGTGCATGTGGGGTATAAGGAAGTAAATCTCTCTGTTTTCCCTCAGAATTTGTTGCCTAATGGTTTAATCTGGGGCCTTTTTAGTTGTCATGATGTAAGTAATGTTAAACAATTGTTTCCTTTTCAGTTTCTCATGAGTCAAGATTTCACATACCTGTCATGTTCTCTTTTTCCTTAGGAACAGTCTCTTCTTCCTCTGTCTACTCTTTCTGCCTATATAGACTGTTTCATATTTGATTCATTCTTTGTCACTTTTTTGCATACTTCCTGAAAATTTGTTTCTGATGTACAATGGTCAGAATTTAGGAACTCTAGTAGCACAGTAATTTCTATTTATGTCCCATTTCTTGGCTATTTTTTCACTATGTATGTTTTTTCCAATTACTAATTACATGTTTCATTTGGGGTGATCTCTTGTGCCCCTGTAGGTTCATTTTCATTGTAGGATCAATACCGTAATATGTTTGTATGACTGTAAGGAACTGATGCCATTAGCAAGAGACATAGAAGTTGATAGCTGGATATCAAAAATGCATATTTTAAAGGTAGGAAAGAACAAAATGTAGTGTGTAGGCTTATAGAGCATCAGAGATTCAGTCATAAACCCTTCCTTTGTTTTGTGTTACTCTTGTTTTAAAATAGTTGGATGATGGCAGCTTTACTGAGTTGAGCTAATATTTGTGAGCTCAGTCATGGCAAGCACAAAATAAAAAGGAATAGGATTTGTTAATGCATATAAGAATTGGAGCATGTGAAACTAATTCAGACTGTAAAAGGCAGGCATTATGTGAAACACATAAAACTAAAAACAGACTGCTGCATTTTAAGTAACTGTTATTTGTAAGGTCTCATGGAGTCAAAGCGTGATAAGAGATGTGAATGGAGTCTGCATAAATATAGAAGCTGTATGAGAAAGAGAGACATAGCTTATCAAAATTGATTACAGCGTGCCTTTAAAACCTAGCAGAACTACAGCTNTGATTACAGCGTGCCTTTAAAACCTAGGAGAACTACAGCTTTTTTCAGTGAAATAAGCCCCTTTTATGATAGTTTTATTTATATACAAGGTACTAATGTTTACAAACACCAAAACCTTTTCCAAGCAAAATATTTGTCCTAAAAAGGGAGTTCTCTAAGTTATCCTGAATAGCTAAAGGCTTTGTGGAACACTTCCCCCTCCCTCTGCGATGTGTATATTTCCCTGCAGGGAGTTCAGGGTTCAAGATTTGTTGAATGGCAGCTCTAATATTATATGGTAGGAAGAATTGTATAATGCCAGTGTCATTCACTCTGAGAAATGCCACCAATGCTACCTATCCTTTTAAAGTCTGATTTTGGTATCTGATGTGGTACTTCTAGGGCCTGACCGGGGAAATGGCAATATTCTTTTCAATTTTAAAAAATAAAAACCAATGATACATGGTGAAAAACAGGTGCAAAGCCTTCACACATCCCCAACACAAAGCATCTCCGGAACAGATCAAGTTTGAATGGGTATTTATAGAAGATGAACCCGATAGCCCTGTGCTCAGAGGAACACAGATACTGTATAAGAAATTTAAGCATGTAACATCACTTCCTCACTGATAATTTAATATTCATTACATGTAACAGTAGGCTTTTAATGTAAGCTAATAATGGGGAATGATTTCATTAGCATTTAAGGAAGGAATTGCATGAAGGTGTTTTGCATGGTATGATGCATTAGCTAATTGTCACTCTTGGAGATACTTTTCAGTTGTACACTCTGCACACTTACACAATTGCTGTACAGACCAAAGAGCAAGGCGAAACATTTTTGCTATCCTCTTTGTCTCAGATACTGGAGAAATGTATTATTGATGTAGCACTTTTCATCATGGAGGATCTCGAAACACTTTTCAGCACTTCCACTTTCATTGGCAACATTTGGAAGTAAGGGATAAAAGTTGCTATTTAAACATTGTTTTCCCAGAGTTGTATAGCTGGTAAGACTGCAGATCAGGGAGTTATTTATGCAGAAATAGGTACTGATTATTTACTGGTTATTTATCCAGAAAAAGGTTCTGATTTCTGATGACTGCTGCAGATGCTGGACTGTACTATTTCCTTCCAAGCAGAAAATTCTCTTTCCTTTCACTTTAGTGCCTCATAGAAGCAATTTTTGAAGTCTATTCATCTGTGACAGACTGCTGCTCTGCTTCTTAAGCAGTGTTCCTGGTGAGACAACACACGATCCAAATAGATTTTGTGTAAGTTTACTAGGTTGTACTAATCCATTTTTTGTTAGCATTTCTCTTCTTCCATCCTCCT
>WEIV01009423.1:2548-17246 GCA_013390005.1 Calyptomena viridis
TGACAGTTTCAGGAGCAACAAGGGAGTTTCTTAATTTGTTCCTTCATTTCTTAGCAACTGACATGTTCTTCTGGATATTAAATGCTTAAAATACAAATGATGCAAAATTACTTTGTTTATCCTTTTGGATAGTTGATTTTATTTTTTTTTTCTACAGAAATATATCTAACCTGACCTTCTTATGCCAATTGAACTTTATATTCTGGAAACTTCAGGGACTATTTGAAAGCTTTACAGATCTTGATACTGCTGTTGGCTGCCATATGTTATCATAGAAGCTGTCCTTCTCCTGCTTTCTAGTTGCAGTTATCCTCCTATCTTCCCTTGCAGATCAAGCAAGGTAATTTGGGACTGAACATTTTATACTTCTATTGGAATCATATGCTTTTGTAAAATCTAATTAAATGTGGCTACATTTGGGCTGCTGCCCTTTCATTAGGAAATACTAGTAGGACATGCTACAGAGGGAGTGGAGTTACTCAAATCTGTGACTCTGAATTTAAGAAGCACTTTGCAGAAAGTCTTCTACATTAAGAAAAACACCAAAATCAATCATAAACACAGTCAGTCACTGAAACTCCTGAAAAATTATCGGCTTCACTGCAGGCACAGATAAATTAAAGATTATGGGCATAAGCCTTTTTTCGCACCAGGGTAAATCAGGAGTCCTATCACTGAAGTCAACAGATCTCAATAAGAAAAGAATTAGGCCCTATGGCTTTTAATAAGAGGAATACAAAGAGTTTAATTACAAGGAATCAAACTGAACCTCTCTTCCCCCCCACACAGACATTGCACATGTTCTCTGGTAAGGTTTGTCCCTGGTAACATTTTTGTACGTCTGTTATCCTTATCCTAATCAGATACCACCTGTGTGCAAATAACAGGGACTTAGATGCTGTATGGATAGGGGCCATTTAGATGCTAACACAGAGGGTGGTTAAAACACCAGTCAAGTTGTAGCTCATTTCTGTATTGAAAAAACCCAGTGAAATCCAAATCATGCTGCAGTTTTTGTCCTTCATGTTATGACTCAGAAGAAAGCCTCAGAGAAGGAGTCCATTTTCCGTGCCAGGGAGGGAATTTCTCACCTAAGCAATACATCTCTGAAGGATTAAAATAATATGCAGGACCTGTAAATGAACAGTACTAGAAACTCTGATAATACAAATATAATGCTTTATTTCCACATATGTGAATGAACTTGTATGTCTATTAAAGGACTTCAAAATAAATCATACAAAAAGTTTTTTTTTGAGCCACCCTCTATGAAAACCTATGACAAAAAAAGCAGGTGCAAGATGAAGACCCTAGTTGTAGAATATAAATAATACTGTTCAGAAACAATCAAGTGTTGTAACAGATTATTTTGACAGAAATGGAAGTACTTACAGTCTAAGTGACTATGTCTGATGCCTTCCACATCTTCAGCATGAATGAAATGGTAACATCTTTTTCCTACAATATCTACAGGGGTCAGATCCATGTAATCACTAATCCTAAAAAAGAAAAAGAATATACAGCCTATAATTCAAGAAGGAATAGAATAAGTGAACTGTCAAATGACTCAGAAAGTGAAATCTGCTAAAAAGTTTTTTCATCACTATAGTAATTTGAATGGAATATCTATACAAATGAGACACAGCCTTAAAAAAAAAAAACAACCTGGAAATCATTGAAATTCCATTTAAATAAGTGGAAAATTAAATTCTAGTACATATTCTCCCAGTAGCATAACACCAAGACAATATAATTCCATGAAATTGTAAAGCATTAGCGACAATACAAAATCCTCATTAAAAGACTAAGATGATTCAAGGTTACATAATAAAGTAGAAACATGTTATGTTTATACCAAATGATTAGAGACACATTTCATTTCAACAGATTGGTCTTCTATTGGGTATATTCATGAAAAAGCTCTTCAACCATTTCTTGGCACCAAGTCCAAACTGATATTTCAAGGGATATAATTTAAATGCTGAGACACACAGATGCCTCAGGGTGTTATCTTTTTTAGTCTAATTCATTTGGGAGCTCAGCTTTCACTCTGGGCCCTTTCAACTGGGACTTTGTTGTTTATTGCACATAGAAACTTCAAAATCTATTCTGCAGACCTCTGAGTGCATGAGTCTGTGTGTGTGTGTAAACTTGTATCACGGAATATCAGGGTGTCAATGTCCTTAAATGTAATACAGAAATTAAAAAAAAAATTGGAACATTTTTTGCTCACATGAGAATTTAAAAGTATGTCTGTTTTCTAGACATAGAATAATTTTTTTAGCGTTTGAAATAATCTGCAATGATTATTAGCACACTTTTCAATTTTGAGATATAATTGTCATCCATTGAAGGGAGCTGTAAAAACCACTAAATAAATTGATATAACCAGATAGCTGAACTACTGGAGTGTGATCCTGTGGGGGATTCCTAAAGCAGAAACCGAATCGCTTGGGTCTGAGGGGTTTGCAGCAAGCAGGAGGGGTGAACACAGTCACTGATGCACTGATTAGCAGAGCTGTTTTCCTGAGTATCTGAAGCAGGGAGAATGTATAGACGGGAAAGACTGAAGGAGAATGGATGCATCGGACAACACCACAGCAGCACTGGTGGTTTGAACCCAACTGAAAAAAAATCCCAAAACAACAAACATGAACAACTTCACAGCTCATGCAGGTGGACTCAAATTTGCTGGTAAATTTGTCAAGTTTAGCACAAAACACAACAGCCTTTTCCCACTTTCATGACAGAGTGCATTGAAGGATGTGCAGCTTCAAAAAACTGCCTAGTAGTTACAGCACTTAATCAGATATGGGATACCCATCTGGGAATATCTGTCTAATGTTTATCACAAACTACATTTAGAAAGCACCTCTCCTACCTTCTTGGGAAGGACATAATTCACCAGGATAAAGACAAATCTTAAACTGTCCATGGGACTCCCTATCCCTCCTACTGAGTTCCTCCACTTTTGTTGCACAGTGAATTATTTGCTGGGAAGGACAAGGATCTGGGATCTCTGCCCAGTGATAAGAAATCCCACCAGAAGGAAGGGAGCGTGAGATTTTAAACATTCCTGTCCCCTGTATCTTATCTTTTTATACTAAACTGAGTGTATAAACAGCCTATGGAGCAGGAACCAGAACTCAGATCTCTCCTCTCATGTCTACACTCACCTCACTGTACACTTTGCTGTTTCTTCTTTGGCCCAAGAATTGTGTGTTTTCTAGTAGGAGGTGGCTCTGCTTCAAGATACTGGAACAGGCTTCCCAGGGAAGTGGTCACAGCACCAAGCCTGTCTGAGTTCAAGAACCTTTTGGACAATGCTCTCAGGCACATGGTGTGATTCTTGAGGTGTCCTGCATAGAGCCAGAAGTTGGACTTGATGATCCTGATGAGTCCCTTCCAACTCAGCATATTCTATGAGAGATTAGGGAGAGGAAATCCCACCCTGCCAGCCTAGTAGAGAGAGGCAATCTCCAGGCAGCCACTGCCCTGTGGTGTACCCAGGCTGCAAGTGCTACAGCTCACAGGGGTAACACAGAAGATGATCATTCTGCTTTCTCCTCTGGTAAATTTGATGCAGCTGGATTTTGTTTCTCTGCAGCAGCATATTCGTGTAAATTCTTCACAGATAAAAATTAACAAACATGACAAGGCAACTGTGGAAGCAGATTCACAATCCCTTAAGTTTAAGGTTGCACCAGGGGTGATTTAGACTAGATACGAGGAAAGATATTTCCACCAGACGAGTTTTCAAGCATTGGAATGGGCTTCCCAGTGAATTGCTTGAGTCATCAACTCTGGAAATATTTAAAAGATATGTAGATGGGGCACTTAGGGACATGGTTTAGTAGGGGACTTGACAATGCTTGATTTACTGTTGGACTTAATGATCTTAAANGTGGAAGAAGAAAAAGAGAGTATATCCAGATATAAGTGATATTCAGTGGTAAGCAATGACACCAAAACCAGAAGCAAAAGAAATTACATCAAACAGGACACTCATGCTTATATCAAAGATACTAAAGATGGAAAAGAAATAATTTGCATGGAGAAAGAAAAGTATATATGGTATATCTTAGAACATTTGTTAGGAGACAGATCTTGTGGCATCCAAGTCCTTTGACAAAATAAAGTAATAGGTTGATGAGTAAGAACTTGGTTCTACTGAATACACAGACCTCATCCTGTAAAATCTAAGCATAGTTTTGTGTTTGAGCAGATCAGTGGTTCCACTGACTTACAGGACTGTTAACATGATTGAAATTTATAAGTAGGTATACGGTACAGTGCTTTGCTGAATTAGGAACAAATTGTGCATGCATTTGTAGACTTGAGGCTCTTTACACAAGACTGTTTCTGCATATCTGAAGGAACTATGGCAATCACTGTCATGGCCAACAAGCCAAACCTCTTCAATGTGATTATTTCCTTTTGAGCACATAGTAGCAGATATAGCTATAGCAGTCCATATTAAACTGGGCTATTTGCTCTCTCCAGATGGTCTCCAATCCTTCATAGTTGACTCTGAAACCACACAGACTGATGCTATACTCTAGCAGCAGTCTCTTTATTTTGCTTTTAGTAATTTATCACCGTGTGACATGATTTGTCCTCTGCAGGTGCTTTTCACACTCTGGTGACTAATAAAGAAATTTTAGACTATTTTAGACTAGATGGTGCAGCGTAGATGACATGAATCCTACATTTGCAAAATAGACATAGATTATCATAACACATTTTAGGCAACTGAATTTTACATCTGTATTTTACACTCTCAGAACAAAATATTAATTTTTAGAAATAGCCATTATATTAGCTAATAGATCTTGTCTCAAAGGGAAGCTAACTGTTGACTAGTTTGTACACTGAGTCCAGGATTCTGAAGCAGATCTCTTCATTCAGAGGAAAGTAACAAGATGTACCCAAAGGCTTGAGTAATGTCACTCCTGCTCTCTGCTGTTGCAAGCAGGCAACCACTTGGAAAACTAGGAGTACTATTGATCTCACCCCTGCTGATCCAATGGTCCACTGTGAACATTCATTTTAGTTAAGTGGCATGGCTTCTGCTCCATACTCCCTGCAGCTGCCAGTAACTCCCCATTGCTCCATAAATAGTGCTTACAGCTTGCACAGCATGAATCCATTTTTCTCTGTTTTCATCAATGTTGTGCTTGCTTTACTGTGGCACCACAAAGAATTTCCTGGCTGCCTGCAAGTGCCAGGAGTCAAGCCCATATATTCAGGATGGGATACTTATCTCCTTTTCTATAGTCCCAGAAGAGACATTGCAACTTCCTTGACTCAGAGAATGGCCTTGGCAAACACCCAGATAATTAATCTGACAGCTTCAATCAGCTGTTCAGTTAATTCCTTCCCATCTTCTTTTTTTTTCCACTTCCCAGTTTTTAGAGTTATATTCTACTTTGTACCTACTATGATATCCAAGTCCTGTCAGTTTTATTCCATTTTCCGTGACTGGAAATCCTACTGCCTCAGTGAGCTCACATTCACCTCCTAGCACTGGCATAAGTGTTCCTACTATTTAAAATTACTTTTATAAACTATTTTTAACAGTGACACAGGGGCTTAAAGACGAACTATTGCAACATAAATTCAAGTACCATCATCTACATTCTGCATTAGCATATGAGATAAAATCTGTCACAAATAAGGAAAAGTTCCTTTATAATGCTGCCTTTATCTAACAAATGAAAAACATTAAAAAGCTTAACACTTTCTTGCTGGCTTACCATGTGATATCAGCCTTTTCTATATGATTATCAATCAGAGCACCTCATCTGATGCATCTTACAGTTTTCAGTGATACCTTTCTCAGGCATTTGAAAGTTTTATTGCTGCAGGAATGTAAAGGGAAGGTTTGAGAAAAAGGTTTAATTTAAAAAGAAACATACTCAATTTAGGGCTGATAAAACCACCAAACTGACAGCCGAGAAAGCATAAACTTTCTAACTTGGCTTACAAATTCGTATCATACTTGACCTGATGGGATAGTTAATTTTTCACATTCATTTGACTCCTAGCTTTTTTATGGAGGTTGCTAATGAAAATAACAGTAAGTGCAGGTGATTTTGTTAAAAGGAAATTTGTTCATTAAGAACTAGATAGATACCAGAAACTCATTTCACAGAGAACTTCGAAAAACTCTGCACTGGTAGCAGCTTTCCATTACTGCTTGGATAGATCACAGTGAAATCAAAGACTAAGGCAAAAGTTTTCTTCTAGGTCCTGCTCCTAATCCCTAGAGCACTTTCTCCAGCTGCCAGATTATACAGAATCTGGATGCTTACTGGGTAGACTCATAGGTGAAAAGCCCAACCTTTAACACTGTTACGCATTTTCTCTGTGACCTTGTGCAAACCACCATCCATGGAGAATTTTTTCTAAGCTTAAAAATAATTTATTCACTGTTAGATAATGCTCTGGAAGTTTAGATGAATTGTTCTCTCTACTAGTCAAGTAGTATTATAAGAAAAAAATTGTAGCAGTTCAGCAATGTGACAGCAAAGACAATATCATAAGTGTAATCCAAGATTATTTTAAATTATTTAAGACCCCGATACAACAAAACATTTGAGTTTATCCCTTTTTTATCAAAGTTTATATCAATATGCTATCCTGACCATAGGTATTTCATTGTCCATATCAGATAGCTTCCGCTCAGTTCCATAGTATAATATTCTATGGTTGCTGTCACAAGAAAAGCTTGCAATAGTTGTCTTGTTCCTCTTTTTGATTAGAAAATTTGTTTTGGCTACATTACCTTTCTTCTTCCTTTCTAACCCTTCCCCCATATCTCAGATTTCCATCAATGGACCCAAACTTCTTTAATACTTATCTTTTCCCACTCAGATATCTTGACTCTGCTCTAAATATCCATTCCCTGGATTTTACTTTTATTTTTCAGGGCCCTGAAGTCTTAGTGGTCTTGACCAGCCTCCCTCCCCCAGATCTTCACACACCCTGCCCAAAGCCTAGAACCCCATACCAGCCCTCTGGAGCTCCCCCCACCCCACCCACAGTCCAGACCCTCGTATCAGCCCCCGAGGCTGTCAGGCTCTGCCAGTCTCCAGCTGCCCACAGCCCTGCCTATCTGTGTGCCCTACTGACCCAACCTCAGCCCACACCACTCACTGCCTGTCCCCAGGGACGTGCCCAATGCCTGGGGCTGGGGCTGCTCCTGTGCCCCCTCAGCTGCCCTGCTACACTCTGGGGTGGTGACATGGGCCCTGGCTACCAGGTCCTGCCCTGACAGACCACCATGGGGAGCCCCTGATGCTACTGTCATCTAGCCCCCAGGGAGCAGTAGCTGAATTTAAATCCCATTTTTCACCTTCCAATATCACTTGTCGCTATCACATCGAACATGGCCCCCCCTCAACTAACTTCATCACCTGTTCCCATCTCACTGCTGTCTTTCCCAGTATGCCCTTAACCAATTTTATTCTACAGTTTTCCCACCTCTAACTGCAACAGATCCCACCTCTCTAGCCTACTATCTAGGCCATCTGTGCTTCTGTTCCATCAAACACTGAGCATGATGTGCTGTAATCTGCAAATTAGTTCAAAAATGGAAAACTTTAAAACTTCAGATAGAAAAACTTGTGGAGAGGAGGATGGAGGAGCATAAGGACAGGAACACAGGTCAGACCAACGTCTGTCTAGTCCCAAATCTAGTCCTGACTCTGAGAGGGACAGGGAAAAGATTGTAAAAAGCAGGGAAAGCTTAGAGGAATATTTAGAGGTCTGTCTTCCCCTATTCCAGCAACACATCCTGCAAATTATTGTTTTTAATTTTCCTTTATCCTCTTGGAATGTAATGAAAATGAAGGTGGTGATGATGAGAGTGAATTCAATGCTCTCATACAACACCAGGATGACATTGCAGGAGTCACAAATTTCAAACGTTCTTGCCAAGTCCATGGAACAAAGAATACACACAACTAAAACAAATTAAAAAAGGAGCTAAAAGCTGTACCTATTTTCACAGTAAATGATATTGAGGTCCATATTCACACGAGTGACAAACATGTGGCAGTCAATCCTGACTTCATTAATTGTAGGAGGTGGCAATGCATGAGCAACGACAACGAGTCCCATGATTTGGCTGGGTACTGTCCGTCCATGTGACAGTGACACTCTCAGACGTAACCGGCCTGTTATATGGATCACCTGGAAAATAAAAACAAATAAAAAATACCCAGTAAATTCTGAATGCAACCGTGACATCAGTTTCTTTTAAAGGATAGCACTATTCTCTACAGATCACTTAACACAGCCTAAAATTGTACTAACTGCCAGTATTAGTGTTAAGCTTATTAATACTGGCTGTCAACATGCCTTATATCTCCTCATGGCAAAAAGAAGAACATAACAGGCAAATGCTTCACATTCATCAAATAAAAACCTAGGAACTTCTGTGGTATTGATTTTTGCTGTGGTGGTTGTTACAGAAAGAAAGAAGATGACGACAACAAAGTAGAAATTCAACGAGAGTGGGATAAAACTTAAATAGTGAAGGTGGAAATTAATAAAATAATAATTATATAACATTTGGAAATTGAACATGAGACAAAGAGCAGCAGTTTTGAAACTTTTTTCAGAAAAGATTTCATTGAGTTATTAGTCATCTACACCATGGAAACACTGTTCACTGGCAGAGATGTAATGACTTTGTACAGTGCACTACGTAGAGCTCTGGGGGTCACAGTTTCTTTCCATATTCACAAGATAATGCCAGAAGATTCCTGGGAGATCCAATTGTACCCCTAAGGATTTCACCCTGATTCTAGGAACGTTGCTTGAAATGGAATAAGTAGACACTCTGGGAAAAGAATAATCCACCACTTCCAGTTTCACTCCTTCAGGAGTTCTGTGGATAAACAAAGGTGTTGTTTTTTCCAATAAAAGAATATAAATACAGCATATTGAAATGAAAACGGAAACTGCAATTTCTGTGCTCCTGGATAAGAAAACTCAAAGAACAGGTAGTTGCAGGATCTCCCAGATTTTCCCCCTCAGACTGTGTTACAAAATCGACATTAAGAGAAGGCTTCCAGGAGATGAGGATCCCTTTCACTGTCATTCCAGACTCACTACACAGAAAACAACAGAGATGTTGGTTGACACCAGGGGCACTGGAGAAGGTGACAGGAATGGGACAGAGTTATAAGTGCACCGATATTTATCTCACAAAGATAGCAGACAAAGTCTTTCCTTCTGATCTGAGATGGATTGTTAATAGAAAATGAGAGAGAAGAAAATTTTTCATTTATAAGACTGCAAATCACAAAGGACATCCAAATTAAAATCTAATTCATGCTAGAAGATCTGTGATCTAAGTCCTGAAGTTTGTTTCTTTTTTTAACCTAATCATCAAAATATCTCCTTTCACCACTATATTATGTTTTGACTCTAGACAGTGTGATGCATTTGAATGAGGAAAGTGATCAGCTGCTGTGTTTCTCCATTTCAGTTGCAGGATTCTGACCACCCATGTTTGAAGTAATTATTGCCGAAACTCACACTTAATGCACCTTTCAAGGACAAGCTATGAATATTTGAAAAAGTTCCTAAAGGCAAGGATGCAAACACACCATTTTAAATCCACTTTATTTTTTTTTCCTTAAGACCTCATTAACTAATGAAAAAATAGCTAAAAGAAATAGGATTAACTTCACAGGAGGGCCAGTAATAGTATATTTTGCTCCTTCTAGCTAGGCTTGCATATATATCTGCTTTTATCATTATCTGTATCTTTTTTTCATGCAGTTTCAGCTTACTGCAAAACTCAAATCTGTAAATACTTGGAAAAACGCTGATGGATAACTGCAAAAACCATGAAAAATTATCTTATATGAAACTTGCAATGCAAAAGTATTTGTTGTTCTGTTGTTTTTTCATAAGAGTCCTTATGCTAATATGTTTGAAGTTGGCACTATCACCTGAAGGAATTTTTAAGATATATCATATTTATCTCTGTATTTTTTTTAAACCTTCATGTCATTTGCAGCTAAATATCAACATGATTTGTTTTTGAACAACTCTCTATTCAGGCAGTACCTCACTTTTTTCCTGATTCTTCATCTGAAATACACCTCAGATGTAGTATTGCCTCAAGAGACAATTCCAAACCTGCTAGACTCACTGTATATTAACGTTGTTGAATTTAAAGAGAATTTGCTTCCAAATTCAAATTATTTAGCTTTTTCCTCGCTCTACCATGGATCCAAACATGTTCTAAATCTCCACGTGAATTCAAATTGCATGATTCTGTTAACTTGGAAATGTACAGCAAACTTCTCATCAGTTCCAATGCCTATAAAGAAACTGTATTTCCATGCCTGAAATCCCTTTGTATGACAACAATAGTCAAATGCACCAAGTGGGAAATCTAATAGGTAGTAAAAAACAATTCTAACTGCCATGACCTTGTCCATATTGTGAGTATTGCCACTTTTAACACTGGTTCATTTGAACTGGGATCAGAGGTGATAGGAATTATAGGGCCAGTTATCTCTCATAGCTAAAATTAATCTCTTTATACTTCAATCCCATAACACCAGTGGGATTGAATTACTGTTTAGTATCCAAAAACAGTATTATGACTATAATAAAGCTAAATTCCAAGAATAAGCTGTTTTATGAAGGACAATACTTGGCTCCAGATGTAAGTATTTAGTAAAAATTTGCAAGGAATATACTGAAAATAAAAAGTAAATGCAGTTCTTCTGTGTCATTTTCTGCACAAATTCTTCCTTCTGGATAGTATGCAGTAGCCCAAATCCAACTTTAAACTATAACTGTCTTCTTTCTAATAATGCTATATGAATAGACTGGCACATTTAGATGTCACAGCAAGAGAAGACGGTGATACTGTGTTCTGTCCATTATAAAAAGCTGGGTGAATGCTATACTTCTGATCACAGGATCATCAGAAACTTTGTATGTCAAGAGCTGTACAGATTTCCCCAGCATTTCTTCATCTACCTCCTAAATTAAATCAACAGCAAGACTCCTTTTCTTACTCTAGTGGGAGCTGGACTGGTTTAAGAGTTCAGACACTTTTTTGCTTACAAACTGTTTATTAGTACATGTTGTAACTATGATTCTATGATTCATTCTCTAGTAACAGAGGGAAATCTTAAGGTCAAAATAAACTTTGTGACCTGATCTAGACCAGATTTTAGCATAGGTCATTTTGATCTGTGCTATTGCCTGTAGTGTAACCAGATTGTATAATAATTACGCTTGGATAGACAGGTGGGTGAACAAAAAAGCATTCTGCAAAAATAGAACTTTTAACACTGTGAAAAGAAAATAACACATACACTGATGTAAAGATGTCATGTTCAAGCAAAACAACTACTGCAGAAATCTTCTGCACTGTTTAATTGATGTGTTTTTAAAAAGTCTAAATCAACTTTGCCTGACACTCCAATATTGGAAAAAAATATTATTTGGCTTTTATTTTTAGCTGATTAGAAAATGGATTTGCAAAATATTTTAAGTACATATAAACACAGTTTATGAGTGTGGGAGTGTTAACAAGCCACACTAGTTGGACAAATATATATTTCTTTTCGCTGCCATATGCTCTCTTTAGTCATCTGTTAGTGACATGCACTTAGATGTGCTCTACTAATGTCTACTCATTATAAACAAGCATATCACAAAGACCTTGATAAACCCTCCCCTCTGTCAATACTTAAGGAAAGGAAAGCCCAGCAATTGAAAAACACACCTGGAACCTGTCCCATCAGCCTTTAAAGCTAAATCTCACCTCTGGAAATAGAAATACTTTCTTTGTCAAAAGACATCTTTAAATATTACATCCATTTTTTCATATACATGTGATGTCAGAGTAAGGACATGCATTACCAGAGGCTATAAAAACCTGCAAGCATGAAAAATCTGTGAATTTCACCTTTCAGATGTCTCTGTGTTCTTCAAAACTTAAACTTCAATTCAAAATAGATTTCTAAACTGTTTCTTTTGTTCTCTGTGTAAATCACTATGCCAATTTATTGTGTGTGTGAAGCCACAGCACTGGCAGTTGTCCCTCCAGCTCATTTCTCTTAATGAGATATTAAATTTGAAGTCTTAAAATTTTCGCTTAGAATCAATTTTTTAGAAGACAGTAGCATATGAAAACATCCTAATTTAGTTTGTGTGTCTAGATATTTACTTAGCAATTTTACAAACAACTCACACACATTTATCCCCTTTTGCAGACAGCTGTGATTCTGAAGGTTATATATATTTGTTTTGGTCTCTCAAAGATGTTATTTTATACTTCTAAAATCAACACCTAAATCTTTCTAACACAATTAATTTAAACTGTTAAAATTTATGAAAGAAATATCTTACAAACTATAGCTGTGTTCTTACATTTTTATTTTGAAAGGTTGTGTGTTCCTTCACTCATAGATACCTGGACATGCATCTCAAAACCTGTCAAATGTTTTAACACTCCACTCTTTACTCTAAGGTAAGGAGTTCCTATATGGTGTCAGGTGATTTCTAAGTTACGACTAAACATTTCGAATCAGGCTTTCCTCAGGACTTTTGAAAGAAAAGAGAGTCCACTGTCACATCTGTCATTCACATAGTGATCTCTGAAAGTTGTTGATTTTCTGACGTCAAAATATATCCATGTCTATCCACCTAAACTTCAGTATAGGTTTCTTTATCTACCATAGTTATCTTCTTTCCTCCCTGTGCCTCACTGTAGTCACTATAACATGTCGATTTGATTATGTTTTCTCATAGCCAGAAACCATTTGTTACTCAGGTTCCACAATCCCATCCTCATTGAGAACAAAGTCTACTCTCCCAGTCTTCAGGAAAGTTTTGGAAAAGACATCACTGACCTACACTTATCATTCAGCAGTAGTTGTGATCCAAGAGGTCCAGTAAGGCCTTGTGTTTGCAGTTGCACTAATACTTGTGTATCCCCCTCTCAGACTTACTGCATTTCTACAAACACTGCAGTATTCCTAACAAGAGGTCCCATGGAGCATAATATTTTGGTGTTGAAAAGGAACGAGCTGCTACATCTGCAATATGTTGGATCATCCCACATGTGCAGCAAGTCTGAGATGTCGCAAATGCATCCAACGAGCTGTACACACACAGACCAATTCTCCACTATGTGTACAGTTAGCTTAACACACAGAGGACATACTGGGCTCCCACGTGCACTTTACATGATGGATTTGCATCCACCATGTAAAGTTTGGAGTTGCTTGCTCCTGTTGTATCAATGATGTCTCTCAATCTATAAAATAACCACTTTATCTGAATACAGTAGTTCATCTAATAAAAGTCATTGCTTCTACACAAAAACCTTGTCCTATTATATTAAGTCCACGCCAGAACAAAGGCAAGTAGTATTTAGTGCTGTTGTCAGTGAGTCATTTGGAACCATGGCAGATAAAAAAAAAAAGACGAGGCAATAATCTATGACTCCCGAGAAACAGCTTTGCAGTCAATCTTGATTCTTGATTGAGTTATACACTGAATGCCACCTGAACCACTGTTCAGAGTTGTGGTCTTGAGCACCCATTCAAAAAATACGAGTCTGATTTCCAGGAGGGAGGACATTATTCCTAACACATATATAGTTTCAAGGTCAATAGCCTCTTTTCTGTCTATAAGTACATTTCAGATTCCTTCAAATACACCTGCAAAAGGCAGTCTGAAAATGGAAATGATATTTACATTTAAACAACGTATTTCATCTCAGGATGTATTTTATTGTTAAAAAGTCACTACTAGTTTTTGAAGACCCTTTAGACTTTTTACATATTTCCTCTGTTATCACTCTCTTCAAATCATAAGATTCAAAAGCTATTCTGCTGCTTAAAATAGAGGCAGAATTTAGGCTAAGGGGTTTAAAAAAAAGTATCCTTATGAGACCTCCAACTCATTCATGCTTACAGACAAACATCACATGAGAAACATCCCAGCGTGGCAGGCTCAGTTCCTAGCACTTCTCTATCCCTAAAGTGACCTGAGTAGAGTATTATTGATTGCATATGAAGAATGTGGAGATGAGCGGCAAGCACAATAGCCACAGTCACTTTCCTTCAAGTACACCACAGACAACAGTTGCTTTTCTGCACTAAATTTACAGTTCTGAGTACACATGCAAAAAACTGCTAGCTCCTCAACCTCAGGACGCAGAACTTCTCATCTCACACTTATCCCTGACTAGATAACAAACTAAAGGGAAGGGGGACAGCTTTCTAACTCTCCAGAAGAGTGGAGACAAAACAAGAACCTGACATTGCCAATGTTACATTGACCAGGTTAGACTTAAGAATACTCTCTGTGAGAGTAATGGAAGATTGTTTTATGATGTACAATTCCTAAAACTGCCATAAAACTCCCCCAAACCCCCGGCATTTTCATGGAGTGCACAAATGTGTTTCAAGCGTTATCAAATCTTAATAGCCTGGGCAATGAAGAGCAGACCAGAGGTTGCTCAAGAATAATTAGTAAAAATATGTTTGCTATCAACATTTATACATCCTCTAGATTAATATTATTAGGTTTATAGCTGATTTTTCATTCTTTTACATAACAGTATTTACGTTTTTTTTTATTTGGGGAAAGATTAGCTACTAGTTACTCTTTAGTATAGCAGTGTGCCCTGTGCTGTAGCGAGCAC
>WEIV01009423.1:23604-51512 GCA_013390005.1 Calyptomena viridis
TTTTTTCCTTGGCTCTGTCTGTAAGGTTCATTACTTACAGTTACTGCAGAATCAATTTGAAATGGCCAAAATCAGTGATGGAATTTATAGCACAATAAACGTACTGCCATATAAGTGCTGTTACACATGAAAGGGCCTCGGAATATTTTCAGCAATCCTTCTACATAGCAGAGTGTTCTGTTTTTATCAATTTAACGGAATCACCACAGGTATATTCTGAGAGGTGTAATCCTGACAGCAACACAGCAGATTTTCTCTGAGGCAGATATTTTTACAGGAAAACAATATTATTGATAAAATCTTAGCATATCAGAACACAGAAAAAAACCTGAACACATCTTTTTTATTTTCCACATCAGGTATTTGCAGTTCCATTTCACAACACAGACACAGACACACATGCAAAACCTGAACCAGAATGAGTTTATGAAGGAAACATTTTCACACTCCTTGAGATATATATTAATTAGTTATCAATTTAGCAGCCCTGAAATCTAGAGTAAGAGTGCTTGTTGGGCACTATGGCATGTTGAGAATGTGGAGGCCATTTGAAGCTAAAACAAAAGGTACAGCATCATTAGCTGCCTGTTTATAAAGTCTATAAACATTTTCATTTCTACTTAGTACATTTTTCTTTACAAGTGTCTCTATTATAGACATTTCATATTTTATACCATTTTGAAGCACAGAAACTTTTAACTTTAAAATGATGCATTCTGAAAAAAAATACAGAAAAGACAGATGGCAGGCTGTCCTCCCCAAAACTCAATTTCATAATATGCAGGTGATTCCTAATAGGCAGGTACTAAAAAACAATTTTCCTTGATGGAGAAGCACTGATAAATTGTCAACATGAACTTTGTCTGAGGTTACTCCAGTGATCTAAAGCTCTTCTGTGAGTTTTGTACCATCAAAGTCTGCATCTTCCAACCATATAAAAATTCGTGAATGCATATGTCTAAAGAGACTGAAAACAATCCATAATGCATGTTTGTGTACTGAGAATTGGCTCCTTGTGTGCTCAGGAACAACTGTGTCCAGTGCCCTATTCCTAACACTGGGTGTATGGCTGTGGGAGATCCGGGCTGTGTCCATTGATGTCCTGTGAACTAATTGAAACAGGGATCTGCATTTAGGTAGCTCTTAAGCATAGTGCTAAGTCAGTGGTGGACCGATTTAACCAACATAGTCTTTGTAGCAGTAGCAATACAACAAGAAGGATCACAAGAACTAAAACCAGGCGACTTGTTAGGAAATATACATTTCTGAGCTCTTGAACAAGGAGAACTACTGAAAAAGCTAATAAAATAACAATTTCCAAGAAGGGAAATGTTTGTCTGATATTTCAGAGGAGAAATATGCCTGGATCTTCCAAAATATGTCCAAAGAATCTGGCCACTGAGTTCACATGAAACAAAATTTAGCATTCAGTTCATGCACACACAGAATCTTGGGGAAAATGTCCAAACTATTCATGCATAGAATGAGACTTGTTTATGTTGAAAAATCAGAGTTCATTTCAGATTTAAATATATCACTGTAACTCATAACTATTAATTTTACATTTTAAAGGCTTATAATCATTAAATATTTGCACACCTGTAAGATTTCAGATTTCTGAAAATAACTGAGAAGCAGTAATTCAACAGCAGATGAGCTGTGACTGCTCTGTTATCAACATATTTGCCTGGGATAAAATAACGTGATGGTCCCACCACATTAATTGCAAGAATTCCTGAAGTTTTATTGTGAAAAGACTACAAAGCATTTTGATCAGGCTTTTCTTGCTATATAGAGCAGACACTACTTGCAAGTATGTGATCAACTCTGTGAAATGAAGCCATAGAACAAATCCATATTTCTTGAACTTCTTTTAATGGGAGCAATACTGTCAATTTTAAAGGCACCAGACTCGCATCCTATTGCTCTAATTGTATGCAGTCTATATTACTCTTTATATGTTTCCTAAACAAAACAAACAAACAAACCAACCATCAGTAGACCAAGAACAGACCTCAAACTTAGGAAATATTGTCAAATATTAGGAAGATGCACTCTTTTGCATGTATATTTGAATATAGTCACTGATGCGCTATATTGTTTGGTTTAGCATGGAAAACATACAGACTGGAATGATAACTTAATATGTCTATAAAAAAGAAAGGAGAATGAGAAGTTTAATGTGCTATCAGAAAAAAAAGTGGAAAACATATTGTTTACCACCGATGAAACAGACCTTGGCTGTGTCCTTTTAATAGCAAGCAATTCACACAGCAATGAGCACAAGAAATTCAGAGAGAATAAAATACTTAACCATGAAAAGTGAAATAAAACTTGTAATCCTCCTCAGGGTAACCTCTTCAGTGCTCAGACCACTTTATGCAATCTGTATGAGTTTGCAGTAAAGATTCCAATACGAAGTTTGTAAGAAAATTACCATTTCTTGTAATACACTAAGCGTTTTCATTTGTTTGCGGTATTTTGTACGAATGTTAACTAATGGAGAAAATTAAGATAATTGTGCTCTCCCAAGCTTATTTTTAGGTACTGATAATTGTCCTTTAAGCAGGCACAAGATTCTTGGTTATAAGGAGGGACAGCTAAAAAATACAGGAGTAACAATTAAAATTTCTTATTTCACACTGGTTAGAGATGCATTAAGGTTTATAAGCTCCAGGGTCAGTATAACCCTTGCTCAGCTTTCTTTAAAAGCATTGGGAGTAATAAAGACTTCCATTTTATCTTCAGTGAAATAATACTGCTGAAATATCACCTCATTTTTGATGTCAGCAGTGATTTCTTTTTACCTCCATGATGTCAAATGGGAATTATTATTATTAGAATGACGGCTTCCTAATGATGTTGTAAAAAAGGAGAAACTGAAATTCTTTCCACTAAACATCTATATTCTTCCTTCTCCATAGGATAAAGCAGACCCTTTGGTGTCTGAAGAATGGTATGGGCTCAGCCACCCACCATTCTTCAGACAAATCAGGAGACATGCTTAAACATTCAGAAACAGAAGCATAATGGCCTACTTGGTTATTTAGTAGTGAATATGCCCTCTGTGCAGTAGAGGAAAAGGATCTTTACACCATAGTAACTTTTCCTGGGAAACATGGCCTGAAACACTCATGGTCAATTTTCTGTTCTAGAAGATAAATCCAGCAAATCAATGTCCAGATTACCATCCAGAAGTCATCGCACCAGGTAAAGTCAGGGGATGAAAGTCTCATGTGACAGTTCCCATTTGACTATTGGCTTCATGCACTGCACACTGGTGATGGACACTGAAATGCTCTGTGCCTTTTTTCTCCCATTTTGTCAAATGAACAAGTAAAGGGGAATGTTGCTTCATATGACAGCAAATTATATTAGCGAATTTGGGTTTTGAGAAAATGATGAGCCTTGAACCTTATGCGACCACTTATTAATGTAGAAAGTGAATAGCAGATGCAAAGCGGTACTATCTGCGTGAGCGAATGGAGCATTTTGATTTTCTAATCCCACTTTGATCAAATATAACGAGCTACAGTGAATAATGATTCCCTGCTAATTTTACATTTACTTATCACATGTATTGCTTCACAGTAGTTAGTAAAGCTTGGAGGTCTTTAGGGTGGAGACATCTATGGTGGATGTGAGAAAATATTAATCAAATTGGAAAAAAAGAAGCCTCTATATGAATTTTGTTTGTTTTTGGAATAAGAACAGCAAAGTTTGCAAGGAGCCGAGCCAGCTGCCACATGAGGAGAGGGTTGCTACCAGCCCTGCTCCTCTCCCATGACAAGGTGGCAGGAATGGCAGGTCTAGAAATCTCTCCTGGCCTAAATCCAAGGGGCAAGAAAAAGTGGGTACATTGCTTAATTTTCTTTCTGAGGAAAAGGATTTTGTCAGTGGTAGGCCAGTTGAGAACAGGAGTTCATAGTTTTTTTTTCTGTTGGTTTTGTTGTGTTGTTGTTTTTTGTGTGGTTTTTTTTTGCTTTGTTTTTTGTTTTGTTTGTTTTTTGTTAAAGTTCTGACAGTCTGTTCTGAATACTTTTTTCTTTGGCATCTCATTTTGCCTATTCAGGGCAACCATCGAAACAAAGGAAGTACTACCCTGAGAAAATGAAGTGTGATGTGCTGGAATACAGGGATGATTTGACAATATTCATGCTCTAGGAAGTAAGGCTGAGGATGAAGTACAGCATGTAATCACAGTTGGCTTTGACACAAACAGCCATTGTTATCTTTGGCAAGTTACTTGATCTCTTGTTATGTCAGCAATTTCCAGTCTCAGAGAAGTGTTGCAAAAGTACATTCGTTAATGTAAATTACATTATAAACAACAGGAAAAATCTAATAAAACAATGCTTTGCAGAGGTAGGAACTGCACAAAAGGTAAATCTTTAAAAAAATATGTGGAAATCAATGTTTGACCCTATTGTCTTCTCTTAACACACTTTGGACAAAGACTATGAACTGCTGGAAGTGGTAGAGACAGTTAAAAAAAAGCTTATAGTGTCTGTATTTGCACATCTAAAAGAATGTCTAAATTATGAAAAGGAGGAAGGCTAACATATCCACTGCCAGCAGTTATAAAATGGCCAAGTGAAGCAGAGCTGTGGACAGTAGCACCTGTCTTTCCTAGAGCAAATTCTGGCTGGTGATTCTTCACAGAGTACTGTGTGCTTTTCCTTGTTCCTATGAAAGGCATATTCCCAGCCATTAACACTAAGCAGTGGCAAACAATATTGGTGGATAACTTAAGAAAACTGTAGACTGAAGACCTCTCTTTTTCAGTAGGCATTCCTACCTCGGTGTATGATATCTTTTTCCCAATGTGTAATAAGAGGTACTTTCTGGTTCCCTCTCTGGTGACATCTCATTGTTCTCATCCTTCTCACAGATCTCTCTCTGTCTATTAACACCACAGTAGGTCTCACACTGCAGTATTACTTCACATGTCTAGAAAAGTAGTGCTACTTATGAAAGTGCATCAAAACGTTTTATATCTCTTTGACTCAATAACACTAGATTCTTGAAAGAATACCAGATTTGGTTTGGGGCTTATCTCTGTCCATTTTCAATATTGAAAATTTTCAATATTGTTCAATTTTTCAATATTTTCCAATTTTTTCAATATTTCAATATTTCAATAATTATATATCAGAGTAAATCTTGAATAAGTCTTGATCTCGCAGTTTTCTCTCACTATTATATCCACTGACTTTTATGAAAGCAGGCTTCAGAATTATACTGCCTAAAAACCAGAATCAAAGCCAATTGCTGCTAATCTGGTGTTAATATTATCTTTTTCTATTCCTTATACTATGATAACAGAATTTATGAAAATAAAAAATCTCCCAGAAAGTAATCTGTCTTTACTCAATTTTATGTTGCCTTTGATTCCAGAATCC
The DNA here is from genome assembly GCA_013390005.1 of Calyptomena viridis. Taxonomy (NCBI): domain Eukaryota; kingdom Metazoa; phylum Chordata; class Aves; order Passeriformes; family Eurylaimidae; genus Calyptomena; species Calyptomena viridis. The sequence continues at coordinate 29,007 of WEIV01009423.1, forward strand.
AGATTTTGATTTCCCATTTACCCAGTTTGGAACAAAACCAAAACTCTGAGGCCATATGAACATTTAAGACAATATTTGAAGAGAAACACATCCTGATACAGGTGTCAGGAATAATACACCTGCAGTCATCAAGAGGAATAATCAAATCTTGAATCTTTCTTTTAAAGGAGACTGCTATTACAAAGGCCTTTTATATATTACTAACTGGTTAGTTTCATTAGCGCTACTGCAAAAATGAATGCCCAACATATTCATGTCTCCGTGGTAAAACAGTGCTATAAATCCCATTTTAAAGATCTCAGCCCTGAAAATGTTTTTGAGAAGATGGAGTTAGTAGTTACTGAACACTTCTAAAAAATTCGTTGATGTATTTAGTTGCTGCGTGTGAATCAAGCTTTTCCAGACAGCTCTCCTAATAGAATCTCACAGTTCTATAGCAAGGCATAAAATGAACTCTAGTCTTCTTAATCCTGTTGCAGACCATTATTTCTCGAACCATACCTTTATATCTCCAAGTAGATACTTCATAAGACTCAGATTGGCCCATTAGTATTTTGTTCTTTTATAAGTAATGCTGCATCTTTACTAGCTAAGAGACTTTAGACTAAAAGGTCATCGATTTACATGGGTGAATTCTTGATCAGTTCTTTCTCTCTGACAAATTACCTTTAAGGTTCCCAGTGCTGAAAAGTCTGGGGAATGCATGTGCTGACATTTAGAAAACTCTTCACATAATGCTTCCTGATGTTGGTTTCTTATTCCTTCTTCACTCAATTAAGGAGGTGTGGCAGTAGCCATGTGATGAAATACTAAATTCTGCAGTTTTGTTTCTTCCTACAGAGAAAGGTCAGGACACCTTTCTGGGACAGACTAAAATCTTTGACAGAAGAGATTTCAAGAGGAAAAAATATTAGAGGAGGAGAAAAAAATTTAGGCTAAGCTGGAAAGTGGGATGTGTGAATTCCCTCAGAAAGAAAAGGGAATTAAATCTGACTCTAATATAGCCTACATCCAAGAAATATACTAATCATTAGACTATTATGCAAAAAACCAGCTACCTTCTTTTTCCTCCTCCTTCCTATTCCCCTGAAACTGAAGGTAGTTTTCTGCTACCTTATTAAGGTCCTTATGTTGGGTCCTTAAAGTGATTTTGGAATAGGGACATCTTGTTTCTTAATTCCAGGTGAATCTTTCACTTGGATGAGAAACAATAATTTCGGATTGAACCAAGAGAACAATATCTCAAGGTGAGTGCGGTGGAATAATTTTTCTCTCTAACAGGGTTTTTGACTCTCTTGACCTCTCGTGTTAATGAATCTAAATTTTGACAAAAACTGCACTTAATTCAATTACACAACTGAGATTTACAAATCTTGCCCAATTCTTCAAGTTCTTCTGAAAAAAAAAAAAATAATTTAAACTGCAAATAAAGGCAGAAATAGCACGGAAAAGATGCAATAGAACTGTGACAGGCACAAAATTTCAACAAGAAAGTTAGATTTCCATCCTCAGAATTGGCATTCAAAGAATTATAACTTTATGATGTTAAATACGAAATCTGAGAATACAGTCTTAGAGAATTTTAAACAAGTTGGTAGAAAGCTACCATTGCACAAAAGAGAAAGATGAATTCGTGGACTACAAAGACTAATTTGTGAAAACACTTTTCTGGAGCTTTAAATATTATTTAAAATATTTTAATATACACAATTTGATGTATAAGGAAGGTATAGATAACCAAACTTGCATCCTCCATTACCGAAATGCAGACACTAGACTTGCAACAAAACATCAGAATTTCTAAGCTAAATTTGCCAAATGATTTTTTTATATATATAGTAATTTACTTATTTTTATGCAATATCTCTACTGGAAGGAACAGCCTGAAGGTTTTTTAAGACATTGTTAACTCTGCTGATGCGTCTCCAGGAAATTTGACTGCCAAATCCGTGGGAGATGCAGAGGCAACAGATGTTGGTTATCCCAAATTCAGAGATTGCCACAGTGAAGGTAAAGGTGCAAGGGAATTTCCTCATGTTTGCTTATCCACTTCTGTAATAGCTTATCATGAGAAGTCTTGTCCATAAAATGGTAGAGGAGTATGTATGGATATATATTATGACATCTAATGAATTGATGAGCTGGAAACTACTGGCAGCTACTGGCTCTTATGACGTTCAGTGCTTTGACTACTTCTCGATCCATTAGTTATGCGTTGTTCAAGATACCAGTATCAGGCCCTTAAAGTTTGAACAAAGAAAATCCTAGTGCAATCTGACATGCGAGTAAACACGATGAAACAATAATAGGATACTACACAGGAGAAGGAAATGTATCACTGGACCTGAACAAAGTAATTTTGAATTAAAATTAGCTTTGACATATGCCTGAGTAAGTCAGACAATAGAAGTATTGAGGGTAGGATAACTGTTAAGTGGACAAAATTGTGACCCTCAAATGGAGGAAAACAAATGGAAAAGGAGAATAAAATGAAGACAAAATCCAAACTGAATTTAAAAATGTCTGTCACTGATGAAAAAAAATTGAAAAAAAGGAAGATGCAATACATTTTCAGCAGCGAAAAAACAGTAAGTCTCTCCAGGATGTATCTTATGCAACAGCTGTAATGGTAGTATATTCTGAGTTTTGCAGTGAATGTGGTTATAATTTTTTTTCGTTTTATTTGTTTTCAATGTGTTTTATCAGCTGACTAAATTTTATTTTACTGTTTTTAAAGATTTTAAATTTATTAACTGAAAAATGAATAACTCTCTGGTACTTTACATAAACTCTTTTGCTGCAAGCCTCTGAGCTAAGAATATTAAGAATGGGAAATTCTGATTCAAGGAAAGTGTTGGTGAACAATGAAAGGGAAACAGAGAGTAAGGATTAATCATGTAACTGCTTTTCCACTGGGACTTTTAAGGTAACAGAATTCATGGAAAAAAGGCCATTACCTTCATCTTTACATAATTCAGAACTAGTTATATCAGTCCAGGAAGGGACTATAAAAAAGGTTCATCTCATATCAGAATGGGCTAGAATAGGGTCTCTTTGCTGTACATATATGTGTAAGTTTATCGGTCTGATTTTTGTTCCAATATTTTTTGTGATAGAATATTAGCCTAGACTAGATCAGCCTGCCTGATTAATCAATTTCATTCTCTGACCGTTTTCACTTTCATGTGATTTTCCCAAGGCAAGGATCACTCATTCTGAAAATTGGCTAAGCATCTTGTGGACCACCATACCTATCATTTGCTATCTACAGAAAATATTCACAAGTAGTCCACAAAACAAGGAAAAATGGCAAAGTGGTTCTGAGCTCAGTAAAAGTTTGGATCAAGGCGCTACTTCACAAAGATGAAAAAATTTTGTCACTCCTAGTGGACTGAATACACATGGATCTGAATAGCTTTGACAGAGCTAAAATTTGACTCATAACATACAGAGATCCTAGCACACTGCTCCTAGTGAATAGGTGTATGCTGATCCAGCAGGGTTACCCATCCACAATGATCCAATAGCTCAAGGGAAGGTGTGAGCCAAGAGCCCTTGTTTTTTGCAGACAGAAATTCAGTGTTCTGTTGTGTACTGAAGGTGGGAGACAGTGGCCAATGAATCAGCCTGCTCTACGAGGATTTCCTGCAGGAACTCTACTGCACATGATCCCAGCTGGTGTAGGGTTTCCTGAGTAAGGGTTGGAGTCCTTCCAGTGACCTCTGATGCAGAACTTAGTCAGCTTTTCCCATGATCTTTGTCTACATTATAGACAAATTATAATTATAATTATAATTTCTTATAGAGGTCCATCCATAAGGCTCATGGATCTTTCTTAATATTGACAAAATACATACCATTATAAATTCAAGAAACCATAAGTTTGTTTTAGCACTAAACTTTTAGAAATCAATGACTAAATTGATAACATTCCTAAAAGTGTGAGTGACATTCACTATAGCAGTTGGGTTTTATTATGCTTTTCTGATACACCAACTGAAAATGATGTTTAAACAAAGCAGTTCTTAACACTCAGTTAAAAGGATATTCACTTGATCCAACTCTTCTAAAATGAATGCACTATTTTGCTAGGGCTTGCTATGGCTGTGGATAGTGATCCTTCCATGGTACACAGAGTGCCAATAACCATGCTTTTGAAAAACTGTCAAAGTACAATTCATATGGCTGGACACAGCGGAATTCAGCCAAACACTGTCAGTTACAAACCCCTTAAAACCATCCAAAACCAGATAAACTATGCTTCTATTTTTGCACCTGCCTGGGGCTTGTATACTGTTTATGCAATTTTATGCAAGCTGACTTGCTTAATGAAGAAATTTGGAAAAACCCGAATGTTTTATTTACAGACAGTTTTGTTGACTGTCAGACTTTTTCATTTTATCCATTCATTTTGTCCAGGAAAAACTGGCTAAAAAATGATATCTGATCTTTCAAAACTCATTTTGCTCTACTTGTGACATCTCAGTTATGGCTTTACATGTTTCTATGAGGCATCAGCAGCTCTAAGAGAAATTAAATTGTATTTATATGATAGACATTACTGTGTCTTTTCAGTAATGGGTCTATGGTAAATTTCAAAAACTGTATTGTAATGAGTAAAAACTCCACCTTGTGAAGTCAGTCTATTCTAGATATGTCCCATTCTGATTCTGGACTAACATTAGATTCACAGGAGTCCAAAACAGAGAATGACAGAGTCACTCACATGTCTTCCTTTCCTTGTCACCTACATCTGGCAAAAAAGGTCACACTACAAAATCTACAGGCAAATTCCCTGTTTACTATTGCATCAAAAATATCCAACAAAGCAAGTTCTCTATCAATCTAACTTTGGTCTAGCCTGGGTGAACTATGCCATCATGAGAATTAGTATAACTTCAATAACCTGAAGAAGCAGTGTGGTGCTGTTCACACACTGGGGGGAACGAGAGAACTGACAGATGTGAGAGGTGGGCCTCTGCAGACCGCATAAAGTTCAACAAGGACAAGTGCAAGGTCCCTGAGTTGGGGCAATCCCAAGCACAAATATAGGCCGGACAGAGAATGCATTAAGAGCAGCCCTGAGAAGGACTATGGGATGCCAGGAGATGAGAGGCTGAACATGGCCTGGAAGTGCTTGCAGCCCAGAAAGCCAGTTGGATTCTGGGCAAAAGCAGCATGGCCAGCAGGTCAAGGGAGTTGACTCTTCCCCTCTACTCCATTCTGGTGAGACCCCACCTGGAGCACTGTGTCCAGCCCTGGGTCTTACGACACAGGACCAGAGCAGGTCCATGAAGATGTTTCGAGGGATGATGCACCTTTCCTATGAGGACAGGCTGAGAGAATTGCGATTTTTCAGCCTGGAGAAGGCTTCAGGTTAACTTATAGCAGACTTCTAGTACCTAAAGGGACCTACAGCAGAGCTGGAGAGGGACTTTTTTAGAAGTGTATGCAGTGATAGGACAAGGGGGAATGGCTTTAAACTGAAAGATAGTACGTTTAGATTAGATAAGAGGAAGAAATTCTTTACTGTGAGGGAAGTGAGATACTGGAACAGATTGTCCACAGAAGTGGTGGATATCCTATCCCTGGAATTGTTCAGGGTCAGATTGGATGGGGCTTTGAGCAACCTCATCTAGTGGAAGGTGTCCCTGCACATGCCAGGAAGGTTGTAACTAGAGGATCTTTAAGAACCCTTCCAACCTCAACCATTCTATGACTCCATGACCTGATCAGTCACTCATTCACCTTCTGCCTCCTAAGACTGTCAGTACACTTCCTGGTCTTGACACCTTCTGAGACTTGTAAACTAGTCAGCATGAACAAGTACTCAATGCATGGTTTTGACAGTTAAGCAGGACATGGATCAAAACTTGTGGTGCCTTAAGAAATCACTAGTTAGGACTTAAAACTTCTACTACTTTAATTGTCTTGACCCAGAAATCATCCAACAGAAAGACTACCAGTCATTTGCTTGCAAAAAAGACATTTCCACCAGTTTTTTACTGCTCAGGTATAACAATGCTATATTCACAGAGAATTTTTTGGCAAAAATGAGTTGGGGAATTTTACTCTAAAGCTCCTCTAAATCTTCCTCTGGAACTGAAAAAAAAATTGCTTGTGAAAGTTTTAAAATGAACATTGACAAGCAACTTCTTTAAATACACACACATTCTCAGACTTACTTTCTTGCACCACTCTTTTGTCTTGTATAAAACTTAATGGATGAGATATTTCATTCCACAAGTTGACAATGTTAAAAATGTGCTGTTCCTCCTAGTTTTAGTATCCTGCAAAGCCACTGATAGCTACAGGCGCTATGAGTGATATATGACTGAAGAAAAATGAGATTACTGCTGATAAGGAACAAGAGACTTTCATATCTTAAAAGAGTCTGAAATCCAGCAAATATGATCCCCAGCAGCAGATGCCCCTCAGACAGACAATGAAAGAAAAATGGTGGAAAAGTACTCATTGCGGCTTTTTGTTTCCTTGAGCTGGGATGGCAGCAAAATGAAATAGCTTTAGCATACTGTCTGCATGAAGAAATCCTTCCTACTCTGGGAAAAACATAACCCAAAGATGAAATAAGCAGTAAATTTTTCACTATGGGAAAATGATACTCTGACTCACCTGCTTTGGTAAAGGATACCTTTACTTTGGAAGTGTTGCTATTTTGAAGGCTATCAATGTTTATCATGATAACAATCAATTTAATGGATGTGTACTACCCAAGTCAAACCTCAGACTAGAAATATTGTATTAATGATTCTTTAACAAAAGGAATGAGACATATGCAAATGTGAAATATCTTCTTTCTCTGTCTATTAAGGTGTTCCTGGAACATAAATGAACATAATTTTAAGATGTCAATATTTCATGCTACAGTGCAACCCTTACCTTGTATCCCGATGATTTGATGTGCACTCCTCGCTTGGTCAGTGTAGATTTCATTCGGATGAAAAAAGAGCGCTCTAGAGTGTTGTCAGTGGCTAGTAAACTGGGGCTTGTAGATTCCACTAGGGAATAGAAAACATACATATACACATAATTTAGATTTTATACACCCCCTCTAAGCTATTTTTCAGGTGCAATCCTTGAACTCACTAAAAATAAATGACTGACGGATGCTAAGAGTTGTAATCAATCTACCTCGTTTAGAAAATGTTTATTTAGCAAAAAAAAAAAAAAAAAAATTGAAAAATACACCTATACTCAGTAAGTCTCATTTTCAAGTTATTTTTCCCATAGAATTTTTAACAGAGATTTGTCTCATTAACTCTTTCTTGCATAATTTTGTTATGACTGGAGTTATTTTGTTAGGATATGACATTGTTTTAAAAATTGTTCTTCAGTATTTTGTGAAAGACAAAGTCTCCTTTCACAAGAGTGCAAATTCTGCAAGCTTTTATTCTCTAGTCTCCACTCCTCAACTGCAATGACATACAGAGTGAGTCATTGCTGGATTTGAGTGCCTTGGTTTCCCTGTTACTGAGGAGAAATTAGGGACTTCATTGTCAATAAAGCACTAAACAGCCTGAAGGCAAAGATTCTCAAGTAAATGACACATATTACTGTCATAATCATCATCAAATATTGGTGACTAATTAGTCATTAATGAAATATCTTTTGAGTCCATCTAAAGAGATCTGTCTTGCTCACAACTAACTACAGCTGTTAGTTTCTTGCTCACAGCTAACTAACTAACTAACCTGGCTTCTCACTCCCTCAAATGCAACCACTTAACATAGTAAATACTCTTAGTATAAACCATAATAAAAGAGTGTGTACAACCCGTCAGCACTGAGATATTCTTTATAAAATCTTTATTATTACTACTTTTTAAGCCTGATAAACAACCTCTCCCACAAATATTGTTAATGGGAAAATTCTGGAGTACCTTACAATAAACAAGCATTATTGGTGATGAACAAACTTTCAGTTTCAGTGAGGAATTAACCAGGAAGAAAAAAATTATTTTGAAATTATTCTGCTATTTTTTAGGAGAACCAAAAAATACTAGTAAAAAGTGTTCAAGTATTTAAAAAGCAATTGTTATGCAGTCAACAGAAACACAAAAACTTGTTTGTGAGCTAAGGATTATATTGAATTGTCCTTGATTTAATGTGGTCAGGTTGTCTTGTGTTTGTGACATTTCAGCTTTGTTGTGATAACTGACAACAGTGCCCATTTCTTTAGTGTCTCTCTTAAGACTTTTTTGTTTTAGAGAGCATGAATTTGATGTCATTTTAAATGTACAGCTCTTTATCACTCGAGGGAAAAGCAGAGCCATGTTATATTTAGTACTTTCATTTCTTCTGATTAAATATGAATTACTATGAAATTTTTCTCATCATCTAACACACCATAATACGCCAACAGCTTTTTAATACACTATATAAGCACAAACTTCTGCTCTAAGAGTTTAATTTGCCCCTCTAATCCAATCACATCAACCTTATTTCTCTTATCAGAGATTCCCATTTTGAATTAAATGAGCTCATTAGTTTTAATCAAAAGCAGAGAGATCAAAACTTAAACGTAAATGCTTTAGATCAGAACTGTCAGTCAGCCGTGCAGTTCTATTTTACTAAAACACAAGATCAGAGACCCTTAGAACCAATTTTTTCTCGTAAGGGATGCCAAGAGCTTGAAGATGCTATATGCCTTTTTTTTTTTTTTCTTTTTCTTCCCAAGGACAGATTATACATTTAAGGTTAGACTTCATTTAGAGTTTTTTTTTTCAACCTGATGGAAAGGGGAAAGTATGCCATTCTGCTGTTCTTTCTTTCACATTTACTGGTGTGGGTCATTGGAGACCTGAACAAATGTGAAGCCATCACAATCCATGCAACAAACCCATCCTCAAAAAATTCAGCTCTGTTCAGCAACATCAGATAAGAAATAAAACTCTGAAACGAAAGATATGTGTTTCAGGGTACGGGATAGTGAAACCCTGAAAGAGCAGCCAGAGTCACTGGGATAGCAGCAGTACTGGTAAGATGAGGATCATGATTAATTATTATTTTTATTGTACAGTACAGTGCAGTAGTTAAAGAGTACATTAAGAAACCACAGCATGGGTGCTTCCTGCTGTGTGAAGAAATGCTAAAATCAGCTTAACAAGTGTAGTTGCTGTAGTCCAGCACATTATGCTCTAGACAGGCAATAAGTACAATATATTCTCCTGTGTTCTAATGGTAATTACCTAAACATACAGAAGTAATGCTAAACACACAATATATCATGTTTGAAAAAAGATCATGCTGTAATATGTATATACCATTCCCAAGCAATTGCAATTAAAATTTGTCTTTCATACACAGTTTTATGAAAGAAAGTAAAACATCTGACATACAATACAGTATTGGCATTGACATTTTTTGGGCTCATATAACCTTATATCATAAGCTTAACATCATTTTGCTGTTATTATAATACATACAGACATATACATCTCTGTAAGTGAATGTTATAAAATGCATATAATTTATCCAACAGACTGGAACAGTGTCTGTCAAATAAATATATATTCTGAAGTGTTAGATTTTTTTTTTAACAAAAAGTATCTGAAAGTGTATGTGTGAGATGGGATTAGTCACCTAAAAGTCCAGAACAGCTTATGAACAGCATTTTGAATTTGTCTCAGGAGAGAACCATTATGGCTGACAGTACAAATTTGCATTCAGAGTTGCACCCATCCACAGTAGATACTATAACAATGCTAATGGTGATTATGCATGCAGGATTTAAAAATAGCATGTGTACAGAACACATCCATCGATGTCAGTGAGATTTGCACAGGCATATATGGAATATCATCCATTACGTGTTCTCAGGAGTTGGTTTTAAATGCCTATCACTCAGCCTTTTCATTTTTTTTCTGGTTACGTCAAAGGAGCCTTGCAATATGAGAAACATCAGAATTAAACTCTAGCAATTAATTTTTGATTTTTTTTTTAGATTTGTAATCTGAGACCTTTAAAAAAGCCTGACATAAACGAGGTCCACTTGGCTTGATACTGTAGAAAGTAAAGATGTCCTTTACACCAAAAAATAGGGCTCCTGGCTTGAATTTACTGAGTTTAAACCTACTGTTGAGTTATAAACTTCTGAAATCGTGAGTTTGGAGTGCTAATTACGTGATAAAAGTCAGTGCTTAGTATATGCGAATGAAAATATTTTACACTGTCAGGCTTAGAAGTATAGAAAGTAAGTCTGGATTGTGTTTGCAAAGCAGGTAACTGTGTATTCTGTTGGGAAAGCACTCGCCTATGTGTGTCCTTAAATATCTTCGGCAGCTACTACTAAAGGAATAAGCCTCTTCTCTTTCCACTCCCAAAGCTGATAATGCAGGATGCTATTCCTAGGCACAAGGAATACATTTTCCATTTCAAAAAGCATGAAGCTGCAATGCACTATATTGACACAAGATTTACAAATGTTAAAAGGGTTAATTAAGAGCCACAGAACCAAATGGGAAGATAGTATGAACTAGTATGCAATTCATAAAATTAGTTAGTTATCTTCTTCTAAATACTTCTTTGTGAACAAGCCTTGTAGTTCTGATCCTTCAATGGGCTTTGCCCGAGGAAAAATCTTGGGCCCAGACCCCACAAACCAGTTATACACCCTTTAACTTTACATGCTGCAGGGGAACTTCTGATGTTCTGATGAGACATAAACATGCCCATAGCTTGGAGGACTGAGGTCCATGGCTCTAATCCTGCAGTGACCTGCAGAGGTACTGTGCATTTGTGTGAAGTCTGACTGCCTTGAAGCTATAGAGCAAAACAATGTAAACCAATGCAAATAACACTCTAGTACTATCCCTATGACTGATTCACAAGCACATTCAAATTCAGATAAACAATTTGTCCCGCAGGAAAAAAAGATGATACAAATTTGATTTATGTCTTAAATAACAAAAAGCTGCCACACTAGGCTGAATAAATGTCCACCATCTTATGTTTGTTTTGTTTTTTTTTGTTTTGGATTTTTTTCCTGACATGCATTAAAAACAATTGAGTTGAGAAAACTGCATTTTTGCATGACAAATAGTTAAAAGATAGTCTTGTCTTAGGAGGACCAGAAGCTGCAGAGGGAAAACCGAACACCAAGAAAGAACCTTATGGTTTAACATTCAGGAATTTCACAATTTTGTAGCATTTCAGTAAATTTTCACTTGGTTTTCATTTCACTTCCTTGTATTCATACATGTATCCATACAGCTTTTAAAAGACATTCTCAAACACCACCTCTAGAGCCAACTATATTCTTAAAAGAGAAACAAAATAAGAGAACATATACAGTAAGAAAAAGTGAACTCTCTTTTCATATTATCTTCTACACTTGCAAACCTTTTCTCACATTCTCTTAAGTCTTATGAACCTTTGCATAGGAAACTGAGAATCATTATATTCTGATGCATAATTACATAATATAAATCTATTGTTTTCAGTTGATCTAGATGCAACTTTGTAAATGTTTTTATTTCTTCTGTGCCATTTGTTGTCTGTAACAAGGCATTAAAAGACTTTCTAGGAAAATTTTACCTTAAGTATTTAACTCTCTTTAATCAGAAAAGTGACTCCCAAAAAAGCACTATTGCTAAGATCATTCTCTCTTGGTAGCTTACAGATCAAATTTGATCATTAAAAGATAGATTGTCACAACTACTAGCCCAGCAAATTCAATTCAAAAGCTACAAGTTAAGACAATTTCTAGTAAGTACAAATTACTGTACTTAGCACTTATGCAAATGCATGGTTTCAAGTGAAGTGGGTTCAAGCTGATTTCAGGCTGACCATGGGCAAGTACTGGAAGCTAAAACTTGGTCTAGGAAACTGCTGAAGATCCTTGGACTATTTAGATGAACCACTTTGGCCTATTTATGGACACTGGAAGCCTGCCTGGAGACCAACTGATGAGCACAGAGCTACATGTGCTTTCTTGGTCTTGCTGGTGTGCTCAGCAGCTTGCAAAATCAAGGACTATCCGAACTCTTTATTTACCGTTGTGGGTGGCAGAGGCTCATTTATTCTTCCATGGCAATACTGTTTCTAAAAGGAGCTGTGGATTAATATTTTTGCTATAAGTTGTCCCAATTATAGGCAGGAACCTGAATTCCTGAATAATCAGATTTGGAGCTGAAATTCATGGTACTTGTAGGTAACCAGGTAAGACTTAAAATTTCTATTTTGTAATTTATTGAAAAGCTCAAGAAGTTAAGAATTGGCCCCAAGGCTTTTTGTGACTTAGTTCTGTTCTTTCCTTTACTCACGGGGAATACTTCTGGGTTCTGGCCAAGATCTCAGTCCAAAGGGGAAGACTCAGGGCAGCTCTTCCACAAGAAATGGAAAGAAGGATGACTTCCTCTAAAGAATTTATTTCTAGGTAATATTTTTGAACAAGATAATAAACTGTTCTTTTTTGTCATCCTACTTCCAAGATGAAACCAATTCACTTTTCATGATCTATAAGCCTATTAAAAATTCAGAAACATAAAACCTTTAAACCTCATCAGACTTCTGTTGAAAGCTAGTTCTTTTAATGTTTTGCCTTTTTTTTTTCTGTGTGTGTTTTTTTTTTTGTTTTGTTTTTGTCTTTTTGTTTGTTTGTTTTTCCCCTGCTCTTCTCTCTCCAAATTTTCCAGATACAATGATTGATGATATGGCCTGGCATCTCAGTTACAGTTAGGTTGCCTTATGTAAATCCTTAATTTTTTAGAAATAATTTGACACTAAAGCCTTACCTGTATATTTATTTCATTTTTTCATACATAAAAAGATTATATATCTATTTATATATAGAGATATGATTATTTTTATAATCACTTGAATTACTGGACTCTGGTCCATGTGTGAAAGTGTATGTTGTTAAGCTTAGATGTTTGAAACTGAGAGAACAAAAGACCAACTCAGATATATACAACATATATTTTAATGTCATAAAAGTACATGTGTTAGGCAAAAGCCAAGTCAATGAATTAGCATTGTATTTAGATAGAACAGCCAAAAAAGTGGGAGGACATTTTTAATATCTGGTCTGTTTTATACACTGTGGATTTACAAGAACTTGGATATTGTACAGAAATCTGTTGACTTGAACTGTTTGGGCACAACATAGTGTAGTTAATATTTTTAATTTGCACAGTTAATCCAAACTTTTTATGTGCTGAAAATTGCCTCCAGAGGAAGTAGTGAAAAACCTAGTGCTTAACTGTGGCGATGTATATTATAAGTTTATATATCTGTTTGTATTTCATTTTATGTACAGTTCTGTTATCCCCAGTCATCCCCTATTAGCCCTGCTTGTAAATGGACTGCCCCGGTCTTCCCCTTCCCTTGATCCCACTTAGTTCCCTCCACCAGTGTCTTCCCCCCCCCACAATCTCCCCACCTTCGGGTCCCTCTGCTCCCATCCCATATATGTACCCTGACCCCTCCCCTTCTTCCAGAACCTTCCCTGTCTCTCCAAGTTACTTGGTCCCTGGTTGGTTTGAGTACAAGGCCTTAGGCTTCCTCTCATGCCAATCATCCCTAAACCCCACTCCTTCCCTCCCCTGGTTGGTCCTTTCCCCATTTCCACCCCCCATTTATGCCCCCTACTTAAACCCATGTTTGAGAACCATCTTGCCTCTTGTGGGTTGGTTCTTCTAGAGGCACAGACCTCTAATAAAGGTTCCCTGTTACACCACCCACGACGGGCATCTCTTGTCCAGTTCGTCAGGCAGCTGGTCTGCCGGTCCTCCTCCAGGGACACCAGCCAGGGTCTGGTGAACTGCCCTCACTGAAGAAGCCCCTTGTGGGGTGTGAGGCAGGACGTACCGCCTGGTTGGAAGCCCCTGAGCCGCCGGGCGTCCTGAGCCCTTCCGTGAAGGGCCGATTGGTCGCCTGGTGCCCGAATCTGCCCAAAGCCCCTCCGGGTGGCTGCGAGCCAGCCTGGGCTTGTCGGGGTACAGCCATCCGAGGAGGGGCACCGCAGCACTTAACTATATAAGCATTAATGGGACAAACTATTAGAAACGCATTAAGAAAAACAGTTTCTTCATTTAACGGATGAATTCTAAGTGACCAGTCTTAAGTCAGTTGCCCACACAGATCTATAGCATTGCTGTGTACAGATGTGTACAGGAACGGCAGTTTCCCATAGGATCTCCAGAAGTCCCAAGTCTTTCTGGAGCAGCTGACGGATGTCAGATGTGTGTCAAGGAGCACAGGTTCCCTATCTTTGGGAAAATTCAGCCACTAGAGCTTGGACCCATTTAAGTCAGCAAGAATATTGCGGAAAAACTTGGATCAAGTTCACAGAATCATAGAATATGCCGAGTTGGAAGGGACCCTCAAAGACGATCGAGCCCAACCCCTGTCCCCGCACAGGACCATCCCCAAGAGTCACATCATGTGCTTGAGAGTATTGTCTAAGTGCTTCTTGAACTCTGTCAGGCTTGATGCTGTGACCACTTCCCTGGGGAACCTATTTCAGCACCCAGACATCCCTTTGGGTGAAGATGAGGTCTTCCCTCAGTCTCCCCTTCTCCAGGCTAAAGAGACCAAGTGACCTCAGTTGCTCCTCATATGGCTTCCCCTCAAGGTCCTTCACCACCTTCTTTGTCCTCCTTTGGAGACTCTCTAAGAGCTTTGTATTTTTCCTATATTGCAGTGTCCAAAACTGCTACAATATTCAAGGTGAGGCCGCGCCAGTGCAGAGCAGAGCAGGACAATCCCCTCCCTCGACTGGCTGGTGATGCTTTGCCTGATGCCCCCCAGGACATGGTTGGCCCTCCTGGCTGCCAGGGCACTGCTGACTCATATTCAATTTGCCATCGACCAGGACCTCCAGGTCCCTTTCTGTGGCACTGCTTTCCAGTATCTCATTCCCCAGTCTGTACGAACATCCAGGGTTGCCCCATCCCAGGTGAAGAATCTGGCACTTTCCCTTGTTGAACTTCATATAGTTGGTGATTTCCCAGTCCTCCAATTTGTCAAAGTCTCTCTGCAGGGCCTCCCTGCCTTCGAGGGAGTCAACAGCTTCTCCCAGTTTTGTGCTTTCATCTTTTTTTTTTTCTTTTTTTTTTTGTGCTTTTTTTGTGTTTCATCTTTTTTGAATATGTTGAAGGGAGCAGGGCCTAAGATGGACCCCTGTAGAACCCTTCCAGTGACAGGTCCCCAGTCTGATGTCACCACATTCACTATTATCCTCTCTGCTCAACCCGTGAGCCAACTGCTCACCCACCACAAGATGTGTTTATCCAGCTGTGTGCTGGACATTTTGTCCAGAAGGATACTGTGAGAGACAGTATCAAAAGCTTTACTGAAATCCAAAACGATTACATCAACTGACTTCCCTTGATCAACTAGGCAGGTTACCTTGGAAGGAAATCAGGTTTGATAAGCAGGACTTTCCTCTCATGAAGCCATGCTGGCTGTGGTCTATGACAGCGTTGTCTTTCAGATGTTTTTCAGTATTTCCCAGAATAATCTTTTCCATAACTTTACCTGGCACTGAAGCAAGACTGACAGGCCTATAGTTTCCAGGGTCCTACTTCTTGCCCTTCTTGAAAATCAGGACAATGTTTGCCAGCTTCCAGTCAGCTGGGACCTCTTCAGATTCCCAAGACCACTGAAAAATCACTGAAAGAGGTTTTGTGATGACATCAACCAGCTCTTTGAGCATTCCCATCAGGCTCCATAGATTTGTAGGGATCCAGGTGGAACATCAGATCCTGCACAATTTTAGGGTTGAGCAGTATTTGATCATTGTCACAGACATGATCCTCCAGCTCAGAGCACTGAGACCCTCGTAGTCCATCATCCATGTTGAAGTCAGAGGCAAAGAAAATGTTAAACACCTCTGCCTTGTCTCTATCTCTGTTTATGTGGTGACCATTCTCATCCTGTAATGGGCCAATGATAATTCTATATTGTCTATTGCCATTAATGTATTGGAAAAAAACTCATTTTATATTCTCCCACAATTCTGTCCATCCTCAACCCCAGTTGAGCATTGGCCACAAGAATTTTCTCCTTACAGCAGAAAGCAGCATCTCTGTATTCTTCCCATGTCACTTCACCTTGCTTCCATTGGGCATACACCTTCCTTTTTTTAGCTTATCTCCAAGAAAAGATCCCTGTTCAGCCAAGCTGGCCTTCTGCCTCACCTGGTTGACTTCTGACATTTGGGAATTGCCTGCTCTTGTGCTCTTAGCAGGTAATATTTGAAAAGTGACTACTATTGATGAACCCTAGCACCTGCAAAAGCATTTTCCCAGGGGATCTTACTTACTAATTCCTTGAGCAGCCTGAAGTCTGCTCTCCTCATGTCCAGAGTTGAGGTCTTGCTGCCACTTCTCCTCCTGTCAACAGAGATTTTAAACTTTATGGTCACTGTGGCCAAGACGGCCACCAATCTTCACTTTGCTCATGAGATCCACTCTGTTGACAAACAGCAGATCAAGGAGGTTATCTTTCTGAGTCAGGTCCCTTAGGACCTGTTCCATAAAGTTGTCATCCAGGTTTTTTAGGAATCTTCTGGACCACATTGTACCAGCTATATGGTGCTCCCAGTTAATTTCTGGCAAGTTGAAGTTCCTCATTGTCTCTTGAAGGACAAGGGCAGTTGACTTGGAAATGTCCTTTAGTTCCTCAAAGAATAATTCATCAGCATCATCATCCTGGCTGGGAGGTCTAGAGCAGACTCCACAACGGCATTTGCATTATTTGTTTGCCCCTTGACTCTTATCCAGAGGCTCTCCTCATTGCCAAGTGTGAGCTCCACCCTTCTTTTACATATACTGCCATCTCTTCACCTCTTCTCCTTTGCCTATGCCTCCTCAAGAGCCTATAGCCATAGTTCCAGATCATTATTTTATAATTTCTAGCATCCTTTATGGCCTTTTGTTTAGGACTTCAGTTACACATGCCTACATTCAGTCTAGTGTATGTGGTTACACCAACCTTTGAAATGTGCTTTTGCTGTTCTCCAGCACACACCAGACTTAACATTAACTACAGGCAAAAGTAATCCAGAGTTCTCTAAGGGAACTTAACGCTGTTTTAACAATGGATAAGAAAAACTGTACACAGGGTTACTGGCAAAATAAGTTACAGTTTCACACAGCTATCATACATATACAAACATCAAAATTTTAATGTCCAGATTGTACTAGTCTGTATTGTTAATGTTTAGTTTGCAGATTTTACAAGTGCAAGCACTCCTATATGCATACTATAGCCTGAGAACACAAATGGATGGGTCTGCAGAGAAATAAGCCATGTTTTGAAAAGTTATCCTATAGTATTACATTAATGCGCTTACCCCATTTGCTTTTTAATTCAGACTATGCCCATGTACTGGCTATACTCACGTAGGAGAGTCTAAAGTAAAAATGTATTGACAGGCATTCTCTGGTATTATGCAGAGTATTACGAAATTTTTAAATGTTCTATTCTTGCAGAACCAAAGTAATCTGAACTACTCTTTATTGGACAAAGAATCATAGAACCACAGAATCATAGAATGGGTTGGGTTGGAAAGGACCTTAAAGATCATCTCGTTCCCACCTCTCTGCCGTGGACAGGGACACTTTTCACTAGACCAGGTTGTTCACAGCCCTATACAACCCAGCTTTGAACACTTCTCCAGGATGGGGCATCCACAATTTCTTGGGCAAACACAGTGTTTTGCCATTCTCAGAATAAAGATTTTTTTCCTCATATCTAGTCTAAACCAACTCTTTTTCAGCTTATGGCCATTCCCCCTTGTCCTGTCACAGCACACTCTTGTAAAAAGTCCTGCTTCAGCTTTCTTGTAGCCTCCTTTAGATACCAGAAGGCTGCTATATTTTCTCCCCAGAGCCTTGTCTTCTTCAGGTTGAACAATCAAATTGTCTTAGCCTTTCTTAGTATGAGAGATTAGTTACCTCTAATCATCTTTGTGGCCCTCCTCTGGACTTGTTCCAACAGGTCGATGTCCTTCCTGTGTGGAGGACCCAAGAGTTGGACACAGCATTCCAGGTGGGGTCTCATGAGAGCCAAGTAGAGGGGCAGAATCACCTCTTTCAACCTGCTGGTCACACTGCTTTTGATTGCAGCTCAGGATAAGGTCAAGTATTGCTTTATTTAATGCTTCTCTAAGCTTCCCTTCTTCTGCATCTCCTTCTATTTCTTCTAGTCAGAAAATGTGTCTTATCAGGCTATTAATTCCCAACATATGCAATTTACTTCCCATATAAACTTTATCCCACAGAACTCTTTATATATCTGGTAAAATGCAGAATGAGTTAAGAGCCAGGATAGAGCTATAAATAAGCATTGACAGGTTGAATCTATGAATAAGAGTTCTGTTACCCTATAACATTGGACGACAGATTTTACAACAAATTTTGGTATGTCAGTGATCTATGAAATACATAGAGCTTTTTTGTCTGTTTGAAAACAACATAATAAAGATTTGTTATTAACAGAACTAATCATGGTAGGAAACTTTACCTCTGAAAAGTCTTTGGAAATGTTACAGTCTATTGGGCTTTAATCCATTATCTAAACACTCGCAAATATATCCATACCCATCCAATAGACCAGAACAACTCTAGAAGAGCTGTTATGGTCTAGTGAGTGAGTGGCACATAAACCATACAGCATATGAGGCTCCAAGTTCCTTCTATATTTTTACAGTTAATTAATGCAATGGAATAAATAATGGAATAAATAATATGACCTGACCTATTGACTTGGTTTCATGTGTGATCAGCAACACTCATAAATTTTCAAGGTTCAGTGAAAGTCCCAAAGAGAATTAGCACAGTGGTATAATTTCTTTACTGTTTACTTACTTTGCAGAAATCCTAATATAGTTTGAAACAGGACACATCCAATGGGTAGGAGAGGTCCTAATATTAGGAGAGTACAGAATCATAAACTATAGTACACCTATCCTCTGTTAAGGAATGTGTATGGAGAAAAGAAACTGGGAAACCACAAAGTTAAAAAAATGACAATGACTAGTTTTGAGGGTAAAAACTTCACTGAATTACCCAAGGGCTTTATGGACCTGTGAGGAATACAGGATTAGGTATTTAATCTCATTTGAGATGTTGCTGGTTTCCACAACTTAAATGATCATTATCCTTTTTGAGAAGCTTCTTATAAACAATTTTGAGCATTTTGTTTCAGCACAAAACTGCCATTAAATACTGATGTTGTTCCCCCTCTTTTACATCCTAGAAGGATCAACTGAGGGTATTTTTTCTCTCTTGTTAGTTTTCTGCTCTTGCTTAGTAACTTGTGAATCATTAACTGACACTACAGAGCATAGCTGTGAAAATAACTGTGGTTTAGAGCTGCCAATAATGGCCCACTAAAGTTCCTTCCCAGCACATGGCATAAAAAAACCCTCCAACAAACATTAAAAAGTCCCTTCTGATGTTGCTTAACATTGCCAGCCTGCTTGGGCTTAAAAAGCACAATAAAGAGGTTGCTTTCCAGATTTTCATATGCCAAATGGGAGGTGCCTTTTGGTGAAGCTTTTCCCTGAGGGAAAGAAGAGCAGCTGAGTTATCTCATGCTGCAAAGTCGATGTTTGAATGATCCCACTCCGGGGAAACATACACAAGTGCCAGAGTCAAGCTGCTACTAGTGGATGTGTCTGTACTCAGCAACTAAGCAGTAGGAAAGTTCAAGAGAAAAAAGAGCATATCATAAAGATAGTTTTTGAGAGCACATCCAGCAAAAGCTGTTACAGCAGCAGCCTAAGTACGCCAAGGAACAAACAGTACGAATGCAAAAAGTGAGCATTTTAAATCTTAGTGGAATACCCTGAAAATATAGCCACTTGAAGAATCTATTTCTTCAGAAAAATGCCTTTTGTGCTGCTGGGATATTTGGGGGATTCTATTTTCAATGCCTGTGTCCTGGATCTAGTGGACCAATGCTTTCATCATGACTATAAAATTGTTATGAACCAATTCCTCATATGAAACAGTCAGTAACAGTAGGGCTTTTTTCTGACAAACATGATGTCAGACAAAGGGCATCACAACTTAGTCTTTGTACTACAATACAAAATAACAATACATAAACACCTTTGTGAAAGCAGCTTGAAACCCCATGTTTTCTATTAAAAAGTCATGTTCAATCTTCACTGTTGATAGAACAGAATAGCTAACACAGAGAACATTGTATATCAGAAAGGTCAATAGTTATTATGAGCTACAAATATATTTTTTTCCATCCTTCAGGCTGTTTAGCGCATATCACAGCATGAGCAGCTGTCTTCTTTAATGCTTTTAAAATTAGAATCCCAAAGAGGAAGAAAAAATTACATTTGCAATGATTGCTCTTTGCTTTTGTAAGTTTACTTTAATACACTATTTTATATACATGAATCTTCCATGCAGCCTAACCAAGGGCAGTAGCTAGTTGCTAGTATCTGCTGGATTGCTATATCAATGCATATAGAACCCCGACAAAAAAATCACTTTGCACAAATTGTGTAACCTTGTTGAATAGCTTGTCTAGAAAAGTACGTAGCTACTGGGCATATGTTTAAACCAGGCAAGCGTATATGTGCAAACACACACTCATCATTACCAATGGCAAACGCTTACTAGTTTAGCAGCAATAAACATAGAGGACCATCTGACCTACCACGTTCTGTTCACACACTGAAAATGGAAAAAAAAGGGTGGTAAGATTGTGGCATCATTTGACCTCCTATTTTTCAAACACAGCTGGTATCTGGGATCATCTTTGCTAAGAGTGAACAACTACTTAAAATTGCAAACAGGTTTCCATTCCGTTCTTTGGATTTCAGTCATATTGGCTCTACCAAACTGTTCTGCTTTCCAAGTTTGAACCTTACCTAGATGTGCATTTGTGTGTCAAATACAAACTAGTGTTCTGTAAGTATTGTTAAGTATGGAAGGCAAGAAATAATTTTCCTTATAGAACAACTTTTTAGCTAACTTAGAACTGTTCAATTATTAAAAAAAACCCAACCAAACAGTCAAGTGACACTTTTAAAATGTAAGAAAACATATAATTTCGCATACTCAGACACAGAATCTACTTATCCATGTCAAAACCAGGTTTGACTAACACTGTTATTTTTTAAAGAAAAAGAATAATGGAAAAAATGAAGAAATATAGCCTTTCCCCAACCTTGACAAACAAATAACACTTAAAAATACCCTCTGAATAAATCTATTACTTAAACATCAAAATATTTATGTCCTCAACATTGTGTATCAAAACATATTTCAGAATGCTATTAGCATTTCCATCATCACAAAATTCTTGGTGCAATTGTTCCTTCTCATCTGTCACACAGAGACTCCATGACCTGGTCCCGGCTAAGCTGGATTCAGGCAGGGTGCTAATCCTGCTAGTGCTGAGAAATTTGCTAGTGCAGCTGGCATAGCAGGTAGCTGATGTTATTGGGATGTACTGCTCAGCTGGTAGTGCTTCCAGCAGCAGCCCTCACCTCCAACATTCATGTTTGTGGCTGAAAAAGGGGTAAGAGACTCAACTGTCTTGGTTTCTCTGTAGCTTGGTCCGTTATTGGTACTGTTTCCTTGTTCCTTGTACACTGAGTATTTTCTCCTCAGGGCTGTATATATTAAAATATGGCAACAAAATTGCTAAGGTACACCAGAAGAGTTCTTGTACAGATAAGTTAGCATTTATGGATTTCTTTGCTAGCAGAATTTACAAAAAAGCAGAAAATTATGACAAGTGCCACACCATTGAAATTATAAAAGAGTTGAGTACAAGTATCTTCAAAAATGACAGACTTGAGGCTTCTGGAAAAAACCCCCAACTGTAATGATAGTTTTCATGGCTGCAGCCATGCATTATTCTTAGGAAACAATTCATCTAAATTATTTGGTAAAATCAAATGTGAAATGGACTGGACATCTCACTTTTATTATATTTTCTGCTTTTATCTATTTATTTTGCACTGTGGAATTGAGAAGGTTTTTGACAGACACAATCAGAGCCTGTCATATTACACAGGAAACAGTATTTTAAAAAATCAGCCTGCAGTGCAGATATTTTGGCATGTTTATCACAGAGCTTGTACGGTAAACATTTGACAGGAGAAATTCTGTGGTGTTTTTTGGCTTTACTTTAACAATGGGAAGAATGAATTTTTTCCTCATAATGCCCCTTCAATTAAAGCCTTAAGTTAAATAAAGCTAGACCCAAGCTAATAGGAGTAAGATGATCAATAATCATTGCTCTTTCTTTTTTTTGAGAACCAATTTTTTTACCTTCAGTGTTTGCAAACTGAATAACTTGGAGAATGATAATTTAGGCATAATCAGAACATGGTATGGTTGGTGAAATTTCCATGGTACAGTGTTTCCCAAGTTTTTCTGAGTTAAAATTTTCCTACATTGTATTTTCACAATCCTGGAGCTTGCCGTGTTTCTTTTTCCTCCAAGTATGAAGATCACCCCATGGATTAACAAATGATTGAGGATTGTCTCTTAAAAGACTCTTT
>WEIV01009425.1:12928-33413 GCA_013390005.1 Calyptomena viridis
CGCGGCCCCTCCCGCCCCCGCCGGGTCCCCGCGCCCTGGAGCCCCGCGCGGGCGCTGAGCGCAGCCCCTGAGCCCAGCTTAGCCAGGATGGCCTCGTCGTCCGGCAACGACGACGACCTCACCATCCCCAGGGCTGCCATCAACAAGATGATCAAAGAGACGCTGCCCAACGTCCGCGTGGCGAACGACGCCCGGGAGCTGGTGGTCAACTGCTGCACTGAATTCATCCACCTCATCTCCTCCGAGGCCAACGAGATCTGCAACAAATCGGAGAAGAAAACCATCTCCCCGGAGCACGTCATACAAGGTGAGCTGCTGCAGGCGCGGTGCTGCCGCCCGGTCGGGCACCTGTGAGCCGCTCCTGTCCCGCGCTGCTTTCTTCTCTCCAGTCGCTTGTAGCTGTGTAGAAGACAAAAGGCAGGGTCTCGTAAGGGTCTGGACGGAAAGCTGTGTTGTCCGGCTGTCAGTGGCAGTGCAAGGGAGGTTGTCTTTGTGTGCTTAGAGCAGCAGCTGGGTGTGCGTAGGACCAGCTCTGGTTGTGTGGTTTAGAGAAGCCTGTGATGTTTTGAGTGAAGTCACTAAATCTCTTCCTCTTTTTCGTACCTGTGAAACGAAGTCTGCTTCTACAAATGGATATGCAGCAGTTTTAACATCCTGAATCTATTAGATGTCTTTCTAATTGGAGGTTGATTATGTGGGGCCCAGGCCTTAATCCATGGCACTCTGTCTGGAATCTGTGAAGAGTATAATATTTCTCCAGGGCTGTCCATAGAGTCTGACTGTTTAATACTGAATCTTTGTATCTGTTGAAGAAAGCATTTAAACGTGACCTATGCCCTTGTATATTTTTCTGCTGTTAGCTTCCACTTTCCCTTGCTTGAATAAAAGGCAAGTAAGTCTCTCTCTCTCTCTGTGTCTCATTTGCTTGTCTTTTAAATTCTGCTGCAAATAGGGAGTTTTCTTGCCTCATCCTGAAGTCTGCATCAGGCATCTTTTGTCAGGACTCTTTCACTTGGCCTTAAGACAAGGTTGTTGATATCACTGTCTGCTGCAAACAAATTTATAACAGCAATAGTGAAGGAGTACTTTGCTGCTTAGTAGAAATGTTAACAGTAGCATTTGTAGTAGAGCTATTTTCAGGACCATGATGATATCAAGTTAGTTAAATGTTGTTTGATAGGCTTTTTAGTAATGATTTGCTGTTTGAAACTAAAAAAATAAATTGATTTCTTTGATTTGTCAGCTTTCTCACTAGAAGAGGCTCAAATACTTAAACGGACCACGAACAATAAAAAAAAGCAGCATGTATGAGCTTTAATATTAAATAAAATGCATGTAAACTTGAAAGTTTAATAGAGTAGCTCCATCACAGAAGCTTAGGATGTAAAGAGTAAAACCTGTGCTCGCATGTGGAAGCATACTTTGGGTATAATGCTCTTTAATACATGAATAGTTTCTTCAAGTCACCACAAAAACATTTGAGCTTAGTTCCTAACACAGGAATAGACGTGATCTTTAAGGCTGAGGACAATGAAGAATTCATGTATTAAAGTATTTTTTGCCCAGTAGTGGTGGTCCTTAGAAAAGATTTCACTTGTTGTCCTAGGGTTAGTTTGATATGTGTATGCATATCATCAGCAGGTGGTGCCATACCAGATGTTTTTCTGGGGTTTATGTCTTTGTGTTACCACATTTTAGAGTTAGGAAAAGATATTTTCAAATTAAGTCCATACTTTTTTAGTCAGGTATCGCAAAGAGGTGTATTGGA
This sequence comes from Calyptomena viridis, assembly GCA_013390005.1. Lineage (NCBI taxonomy): Eukaryota > Metazoa > Chordata > Aves > Passeriformes > Eurylaimidae > Calyptomena > Calyptomena viridis. The sequence continues at coordinate 14,697 of WEIV01009425.1, forward strand.
GATGTGTCCTTGTTGTTGTTGGATTTTCAGCTGTTCCTCTCTTTAGGGAGGTGTATGTGCTCTTAGCTCATTTCGGATGCTGGTCATTTGGCAGATGTAAGCTATGAGGGTTTAGATTGCCAGTTTTGGAAACAGTATTTCAGCATTTTCATCTGTCTTCTTACATTCTAAATACTTGCTATTTTGACTGCCTCTTAATGTAGCTTCATGACAGTGATGTTAACAAATTAGATAATTGAAATGTATTTGTTGTGATCATCCATGTATCTTGTTCCTTTTGAATGCTGAGAAGTAAAATGAGCCTACTGGCCATTGTATCACACCTGGTCCAGTCTAAGCACCAGGTGCTGCCAAGAGGAAGCTTTTTGTACCCTCCCTAAAGCTGGATCTGGCAATTGCATACAAGTGACCCTGTGGCTTTTGAGGATTCTGGGGGGGAATCACGGTTTCCTTTGAGGTGGGTTTGCCGGTCTGACTGGGCTGTAAACAAGAAATTACTAGAGTGGAAACAAGAAGCAGGAAGGGTATTTCACTGGGAAGGAGTAAGGGAAAACGGGCATTCTGCAGTTGGTGACACTCTGCCATTGGACTGTATTGGAGGTAATGTGAAACTGTAGTTTTGTGTTTGCAGCAGTGGTGCTTAAAACACCCTTTCCTTTGCACTGTTAAAGTGATTGTGGCCTTGTGCTGAGCAAGAACTCTTTCTCCCTACCCTTGGGTTATGCTTCACATCGATGAAGTCCCTGCTGTTTTATTGTGTGGTAGCACAAGCACTTGAATGGCACAGTGTTGTCAACAGCACAGGGAAAGGAAAGCAAAGGCTTCTTGCATCCCATGAGAGATCTGATTTGATAGATGTGCTCGGACCATGCCAAGCACTCACTGCTAGTAACGAAACACAGAACAGCTTCCTTGGACAGTACCCAAAGGCAGCAGGGCTATGTAATAGTTGTAAGTAGAACGTTTATTGTGGAATCCCACCATCAGGAACCCAGCTCTGAGTCTGTGACTTTAGTAAGCAAACAAATGTTCTTCCATCTTGGAACAGAAAATAGACTCCTATGACAGTTACATGAGTTGTGACTAAGCAGGCTTTTTGTGAAAAATGAAACTTTAATTGAATTCTGAAAATGGTGACTTGTTAAATCATTGTTCTTATGAAATAGTTTACTTTGCTTGGTCTACATAGAACTGTTGTACAGTAAGGTAGGCTGTGGATTGATGGCAAATCCCGCAGCGTCTTTTCATGGGTTGTTAGGATACTGACAGTGTTTATGTTAGCATTTAATTTTAAAAAAACCCACACACAACTGTTCGTGTTGAGAATTTTACTTTGGAAGTTATTTTTTCTTTGAAAGGAGCATGAAATTTAAATACCAGATATGAATGACTTGAGTATATAAAGAAAATGTAGTACTAAGTAGGTGTTACTGATTAATCAGAGATCTGCACCTTCATGTAGTCCTTAAGAGTGGGAGGAAACTGGGGAAAAGATAGTTATGATTTTGTAAACATGAATTGTTGTGTCTTTGCCCCCAAATACTGTGCTTCAGCTGTTTACATTTGGTGGATCATCCTAACCTCAGGAAGATACCAGATTTTCAGCAATATAGGCAGGCTGGTAGGTTTCAGATTCAAAAAATAGAAAGACTGAATTTTGATAGAACAGCAGCTCTGATAAAGTAGTAATCACTTGTCCCACATTTTAGCACCCTGCCAGTATAAAGGGATCCATATCTTTCCATGCATGTGTTCCCTAAAACCTCGATGTGGTTCAAGAAGATGGTGAATTTCATAAGGAGTTTCAGAGCCAGCAGAATTTTGGCACAGTAGACCTGTGACGTGTGTGTGGTTCTTCATAGATTTGTTATAGTGAGCACTTGTACAAATCTGTCTAGGTTGTATCACATGGGGGATTATCTATTTTTGTGTGTGTGCTACATTCAATATACAACTGTCAGCTCTTTCCATTAATTTATTTTCTTTTAATGACCATTTAAAATTTCTGTAAAAACACAACTTGCTGTTAACTTCAGACTGGGCAGTTGTTTGTATTCTGATGTAGAAAGTTGCCAACCTTGATCACTGTCAGTGTTCTTTTGACAAACGCCTCCAATTTTGCCATGATGATTTGTCTTAGTGATGTTAGACTTGTAGATTTCTTAAAATTTTATACTTTGCTTAACAAAAAATACGACTTTAGATAGTTTACTGTATACATTTTAAAACTGAACAAGTTCTTATATATTTGTAGTTTGTTTAGATAACCAGTTCTGGACCATGAGACATGGATTTCTCTCCTGATGAGGCTGGATTAAACCAGGTTTCTGAAGTTTTTTGGTAATTCTCCTATAAACTGTGGGCTAATTGGAAAAAAGTCTTTCCAGTGTCTGTGTGTGGGCTGACACTAAACTGGTATACTGTTTCTGAGGCAATTTGGTTATCTCTAAATCAGTTTGTCTTTTAACTTTATTTTTTTAAGAACTAAATATTATGTAAATTCATTTGCCAAATGTTATTTGTTAAAAGGATACTAATGCTGCATGACTAGACAGCTGCACCGACAGCCCTATGGAACACAGGGTGTGAATTCTCTCCTTGAGTACAGGTTAGAAGCTGAAAACTTAGAGAACACCTTTAGATTATTGTTTAGCTTATGGTAAAATGACATGCTGCTGTAAGTATGGGTAGGAAAATGTCGCTTACAAAATTAGTGTTAGAATATAGTCAGAATTGGTAACTAAGAGCTTGTTTATAACAAATTGATTGCTATTGTGCAGTTTACTTTAGTGCTATTTCTTGAATAGCTTGTTACATAAGGTTGAAATAAAGTAAGATAAAGGTTAAAACAACTATTGTACTGTAAACTCTGAATTGTGTAATGGGAAATGAACCAGGTTTTTTATTAAGCTTGTATTTGTTTCTAGTATAATTGGTGTTTATGTAATGTTTCTAGCATATTCTGTAATAGATGCACTTTGGGTGTGTGTGAAGACATGTCATAGTAAATGGTGCATCAGGAAGCAGTGTGCTTTTTGTCACATGTTCTACCTGGGGTTTTATAATCCTTCCTGCTACCTTTGCTTTCTTTAAAAAACCTGTTGTTGCAGCATGTAGCTGCATTCCAGATTTCGTTGGGCAGATAAAAGTGCAAGATTTTAGTTTCTACAAGTATTTTTATGTGGAGATAAAGGGTTTCTGTTGAGAAATAAAAAACAGAGAGCTTATACATAATTTTATATAACTTTATATGTGTGAACCAAGCATTTTATATATAGGAATTTAGATATTAAAAGACAAAAGCTAAAATTCAGCAATCTAAGGTAATCTTAATTATTTCTGCCTTAAAAGATCTGTAATCATTTTACATGCATCACTTCTGCTCTGTTGTAAGTTGCTAATTTACCTTCTGCCTAAGACTTGCAACAAAACTGGGAAGACAGAATCCCTGAGAGATTAAAGGTTAACAATTCAGAATGGAAGGACTCCTTAGCTGTATAAGTTCTCTTGATTCTGATATACAGAAGATGGGGAAAAAGATGTCTTGAACATTAATACCTATCTCTAGGAAAGTGTATCTGAAAGCCCTGAATCCTCTCTGAATGAAGACTTTTTTGGTTGTGCTCGATTAAATTTAATTTTTTTAGCTTGAAAACATGTACTTTTGAATGGCATAGGAAAAGACAGGGAAAATAGCTGTCAGATCTTTTTTATGAACGTATTTTTGTCACCAGGTGATGGAAAGGCGATCACATGTTTTACTTTTTTTTGTCTTTTAAATAAACAAATTAATGTCTATTGTCAGAAGCTTTGTAAAAGATAATGTGTGTTCTTTCTTTCTAGCACTAGAAAGTTTGGGGTTTGGCTCTTATATCAGTGAAGTAAAAGAAGTCTTACAAGAATGCAAAACAGTAGCACTAAAGAGAAGAAAGGCCAGTTCACGCTTGGAGAACCTCGGCATTCCGGAAGAAGAGCTACTAAGGCAGCAACAGGAATTATTTGCACAAGTAAGTGAAGCAATACTTGTACTGATGTGGTTGGAATAATTAATGCTGCAGGACTAGGGCCACAAAAGCGTGTGCACACCTCAAGAAGTATCCCCTTGTGGATTGCTGTGGCATCTGCTTGGCCTGTTTGATTTGGTGAATGTGAAGTCAACAAATAAGGTACTGCTACTTGTTACTTCTAGGATTTGACATATAAGACTTTGTATACAAACAAATTTTATACTCTAGGTTTAAAAAGCCTGGGGTGTTGCTACTACTTAAGTATTTCCATTCTACTGTAGAGAACATGTTAAGAGTTACTTGCCTGAGGAAATAAAAGAATGACAGCTGGTGTTGTAGAAAATTACCAGTTTTGAAGCATTAAAAAGTGAAAATAGCTTTTCTGTTTCTGACCATCAATGCACGAATGTTGCTGCTTATCCTTTGAAAGAAACTTTACTCTTGGCAAGACTAGTTGGGTGAATTCATGCATAAATTTTTAAAGAGGCAATTGAGGCATGAAAAAAGCATTTGCTTGCAAATAGTACACATACATTCTCCTTCATCCCAGCCTTATCCCCTTCCATCTTTCCCAGATAGTTTGTGATCATCTCTCGTTTTAAATGACTAAACCCCAATTTTGTTGATTTATCTTTCTACATTATCTTTCTCTCTGCTGTTCTCTTAGTTTGACAGGACCATTCCCTAAACTAAGAGATGGGAAAATTATCTGGGATTTCTCTTTCCTCTTAACTAAGGCATGAGTCTTATTTTCTCAATTTGCTTACTTTAACTTCCTCTGATGATGCCTATTCACTTAATGTCTGATTACTGCGACCTCTCCCTTTTGCTATACTTGTACCTTGCTGAAACTGTTGTTTTTCATATTGCAACATGCCAGCTAATCTTAATTGCATGATGAATTTTAAGACATTTAAAATTTTGGCACACTATGTAGCAATTGCCAACATGTAGTGAAGTAGTAATGATCAAGTCATGTGTGCCTAACTTTTGTTTGCCCCTAGTAACTTAGAGAGACCAGTATGGCTGCTTCTGAATTTCGAGTAAGATTTACCAATAATAGTCAGTTTGAAACCTGTTCTTTACTTACTATTTTGTTCGAATAATTCAGCACGGTGTACAAAATAAAAAAGCAGCAAAATCAAGGTGTGTTAAGGGAGTACTACCTCCTGAGTGTCATTAAAAAAAAATTTAAAAATGCTCAAACCATGGCCACCCTATCCAAGCCCCACTTTCTCTAAGGAATGACAACTCAAAGACTATTTTAAAATTCTGTGTTACTGTGTGTTAACATGTAAATTAAGGCAATGCATGCCCGTTTGACAAGATTGTATGAATGATTTTTAAAAGTAGTCTTTGGTAATATGGAGAATGTGTCATGGATGATTGTAAATATTTGAAGTCAGGAAATGGCTTATCCCAGTATTCATATATGTCTGTAAGTTTTAAGACAAGGGTCTTAATAGATTCAGTCAGTGCAATTGGATTAGAAAGAAAATTATTACAGTCTTAGTGATGACTTGTAAAAGTAGAAAAGACCAAAAATTTTTAAAGAACTTTTTCATAAGGCTCACTCAAAATAGAAATTGAAGTTTTAACATTTACACAATGGATTAGTATACTGTTGAAATCAATGGGAATTGCTGAAAAAACAAGTGAAAACCTTGGATTGAAAAACAAGGGTTCATCAGTTGAAAAGTTTGAAACGTTTTGTTAGAATGTCTTGTACTTTACTGAAAAGTACAGTACCTTTCTGTAGCAAAGCCATCCTCATTCTGCATACCTGAATTTGAGAAGACCTTACCTGGTTCTGTTTTCCAAAGATTGCTTAGCAAAGGAAGAAAATGGCTTGCTTTATGTCTTTGTAATAATGTGCTTCTGTGTACAATTGGATGCTTCCATAATTGGAAGGCTTAATATTTGTAATCAACAAAGTAAGGCTGTTCTCATCTCTGAACTGTGATTAAATGTTATGTTCCCTTGAAATTGAAGTCTAAAGTTTCCATTGCTTTGCCTCACTTAAATTTTTCATTAGGAAGTGGTTTGGCACAGTCCTTACAGTGGAACTTTAGTATTCTATTCTTCTGACTGTTGTTTTTGTAACCGTAAGGCCTCCAAATGGTGATGCCTTCAGAGGAAGAGAGAATATAGCCAAACATATTGATACAAATAATTAAGGTACTTCTAGATGTGGTTTTGCATGTACAATTAATAAAAAGCTATACAAAAGGAATCTGCCGGTATAGATAAAAATGCCTTTGTAGATAATGTGTTCTGGAGATTCTTCACAAGCTGTGTCTGGCCTTAACAATTAAATCCCTGTCTCTAGGCTAGACAACAGCAAGCAGAACTGGCGCAGCAGGAGTGGCTACAGATGCAGCAAGCAGCTCAACAGGCACAGCTCGCTGCTGCCTCAGCCAGTGCATCCAATCAGGCAGGATCCTCTCAGGATGAAGATGATGAAGATGATATCTGAAAATCACCAGCTGAGTTGTCTTACTAAGAAATACTTTTCCTGCACAATGAAAACAGTGAAATGAATGCTTACCTGTAAGTTTGTATGCATTGTGGACTGGCAGTTGGTATTCTAGGGGTGTCTGCTGTTGTGTGCTGTACATGTATAAACTGTCTTTTTTTGAACTCTTGAAGAATTAAGGTTCAGTATCATATCAACTTTGGATTTTTAATGGTGTATATGGAAATTTTAGATAGCAGTGCGTCATTTATTTGATCAATAAACAGTGTTACAATAAACAACAAGTTTATAAAATATAGTGAGATTTATACACAAAGCTCTAAATCCACATTTGCATTTCTTCCCTTTTAACTAAACTATAAAATCTTACTTAGAATTTTTAATTGTTTTTGGGGGGAGTGGTACAGTAGACATAATCTGTTAATGGGGAAAAAAAGCGGAGTTCAGCATAGAAGAGTCTGAATTCTTTGTTCTTTTTAAAATGGCAATAAACATGATATATGCTCAAATACCACACTGGTTAAAATTTAAAAATGATACATTTGCATCAAGCTAGGAAAAGGTATGTTTAATAGGAGTTGTACAAATTCAATCTTTTTTTGTATAGGGGTGAAAAAAGTAAACCCGTGGTTTTATTATGACATCCTTTGACAGTCCTAACTGAATATTTCACTTCAAAGACTGCCTGGTTTGAAGAACTAACTCTCCTATTATTTCACTCCAGTTTAATGTTAACTGTTGTTGATGGTATTTCATAGTCCAGATTTATTCATATTATTGAAATATAAAGCTGGAACTTAATGAAACAAAGCTGTTTGTTCCACTGATGTGACTGGGAGTGATTAAGTATTCAAGCCTAAGAAGGCAAAAGCTGACCCTTAAGAGCATGCTTATCATAAAAGAGGGAATTTGTTTAACCTTGATTAGTCATTGTTGTCAGCATAATGCTAACATTCTCCAGACTAGGTTGCCACTGGATTACTAAGATACCTTGTTGAAAGAGCAATTTCTTCACTCAGATTGGTTTGTAGGTAAGTCCAGGTTTTTGATAAACTATTCCCCGAGAGTGATCAGCAATACACAAAACAGAAATTATGTACTTGTCCTTTTGATAGTTCTGTTGATTTAATGGATGAGCAGCTGTCCTTTGTGTTGAAATAAAGCACAGTAGTGTCCATTGCTGAGTTTTAATGTGTTACTTGAAGTAATACTGGCATATCTTCTGGTACACTAATCTGAGCAGACTAGAAAAGCCACTTGCATGCTCCTGTAGATGATCTCTAGCTCTCTAACAATGTGGATTGTTCTATTAACTTACATCCTCAGCAAGTTGGTCTAGTTAGAATTCTTGAGGAGGGGTGCAGCAATCTGTTTACATAAGGATGCAAACAGAAAATGGGCCCATTTTTATATAAGGATCTGGCCAAGATATAATTGATGTATATTCAGATTTCAGTCACGTAGTGACTCGTGATTTAAATTTGGGATGTGTTAAGTTGCATATTGAGTAAATGCAGTGCACACTCGGAAAAGTATTTGTTTGGATGTTTAAGTTTAAAAAAGAAAAACAAAACAAAACTTTCCTGGATAGTATGAGATGTGTTAGGCAAGGTTTGACCGAGAAGTGGTTTTCTGTAAAGGTTTAAGTACCAAAGGTAGAAAAATCTAGTCTAGTGATACAATGTTAATGTGCAGTGTTGGCTTTTCTAATTTGTACTGTAACACCTTCACACTTTCTATTTTAAATGAGTCTTTTCCTTCTTAATAATGCTAGGAATATTTTCACACTTTTCTTTTCTGATGCAGAAATCAGGTTAACATTTTACTGCATCTGGTATGTATGGTGTATTATGTTTGGATTCTTGTGACCTTTCTTTTTGGACATTCTTGTGCTTTTTCATATGCTGTATTCTTCAAGCAATAAAATTCTGATGTGTTTTTATAAAATTGCTTTTATATTTAATGAATAGTCTGTCTTCATTGCATTTATAAACAAAAAAGTTAAGACCATGTAGACCCCTTTGTTATTTTGGCCCGCTGAACACTCTTTGTGACCCAAAGTCTTAACAACCTGAGTGCTGTTGGATGGCATTGCTGTTCACTGGGGTTGTTAATGCTTGCAAACAATATTTCTGGGCTTGACCTGCTCTCTTTCCTTTTGGGAATTCCATTTTGTATATATGCATTTTTATAATCTGACGTTCTTCACTTGAGAAATTGAACAAAACCCCTGCAGGTCTTGTATCAGCTACTGAAATACTGTCACAAAGTCAAAGGCCACAGGCAGAGGAAATAAGAATGCAATTTCACATAGATAGTTGTGTTTAGAGATTACTTATTCAGCCATACCACCTCGAGTTTGAAAAATAAACTCTGGCACTTACTGGAGAAGAATCTTCACTGATCTTTCAACAAATGCAGAATTTTGTATTGCTTTGCTATTTTGTTTCCATGCAGTAGATGTTGAGTGAAAACAGGTTTCTGAATTTGTGGTACCCCTGATGTTTTTGGTACACCATGTACATGGAGCATAAAGTTCAGTTAGTGAACTGTATGGTTACGTTGTCTCTGAAGAAATGTGTAAGGATGTGTCTGTTTCTTAAATATGGAGTTGATGAGATTGTGAGTTTTCTATGATTATTTGACGGTCTGTTTTAGAGTGCTTTCACTAAGTGACTTTCTTACAAAATCTTTCGTTTCTATTACTTTAATAAAGTGTATGTATGACATTGTGGATATTTAATATAGTTGTATTTACTACACTAAGTTACTTCTAAAAGAGTGTCTTAGGGATTCTAAATATCAAATGCTCGAAATGGTATTTGAATTTCAGAATTTATATATTGCTAGTTAAGTTTGGTTTTGAAACACTGCAATTTCTGCAAGAATCAAAAAAGTCACAGAAAGCCACAACTATAAACAGTGCTCTTCAGATTTTGTAAGAGTGCCTCCATTAAGGAGGACTTGTGTAATAATGTCTGGTTGATCTTTTTGTATGGAAAGATTGTTTTAATTTGAAAGAATGCCAAGTCAAGTGACTTAATGCCAAGTCATTCTGGAACAGCAAAACCCTTACTCTGAAACATGTACCTCATTTTAGTGTCTTAGTTATGTAAGCCATGCACAAAACATTGTGGAAGGAGGAGAAGTGTTGTGTGAAAGGTAAAAGATGTTTTGGGTAGATGTACTTTTGGTACTATACTGTTAACCTGTCTAAGATGGAGAAGTTTTACTTCTCAGCTTACACAGTGGAGGCACATCAGTGGCATGCTGGCCAGTGTAAGATGGATTTTGCTTACAGTCAGTACTAGACAGTCTGGCTCTTTGATCCCTTGAACTTGTTAAAAGTTTGCTCAATGCATGTGCCAGCTGTATGTGGGTATAACTTGGTGAAGAAAAGGAAAGTAAGCCAGTTAAGGTTTGCTGGCAATCAGGAATGATAGGTTCCTTTTCAAAATATGTTTGTGCTCAGTTCAGATATTTTTTTCCCCTGATTGAAATGAGTGCTTTTCTTTTTGAATCCATGCAAACTTAACTACAGAAATTGGTAACTGAGAATTTAATGATGGCATTGGAAGTACTTACCCTAGTTCTTGGGTATGTGAGGCAACAAGTCTGCTAGAGCTGTGCATTCCTGGAAAGAAACAGACCGAGTGAATGCTCTTCTGTTCTGTGGTACTGTGCTAGAGTGTAACTGAAGCCAGTACTTGGGCAGTGATTGCAGCAAAATGACAGTGAATCAAATTGGATGCACCAAATTCCATCCATTGATGGTTGATAAATCCCATAAGCGTGGGTTTTGCTGTGTGGATGAGTCTAGTGTAAACTTCAGTGATCTACTGCAGATGGTGCTCCTGCGTGCACTGGGAAAAGACATTTAATTTTAATTCTTCAGGGCCATGATTTATTGTTATATCAGCTACTGGAGCATATGAAGACTTCTATCCCCAGCTTGAACCAAAAATTCAGGTAAGGACGGACAATACTCTCTACAACCTATTTGCTTTCTTTCCTGAGTTTTAAATGTGAATGTTTACTCTGCTTTACATACCTGGGGTGAAGATTTATAATAGGCATACTAAACTATGTAAAGTTTATGTTTAATTTTAAGGCTGAATGTTCATATGGTTAAATTTTGTAGTACTTCAGAGATGTTTTCTTATTCTTGTTTCAAAGGAACTCATTGACTTCTCCTTTAGCCGACTGATGTTAGAGTAGTAGTATTGCATATGGCGTAAGTTTGAGTGATTTCCATACTCATTTCAGTTGTATTAGTCCAGTTTTGGTATTAGTTCAAAACTTAGTAGTCAGTAATCATAAACTTTCACGTCTTCAAAGCATTATGCAAGTATTAATTAGGTGTGGGCAATGTTACACTGTGCTTTGAAGTTAACACTTTCACATGCTGCAGAACTAAAAGGTGGTGCACTATATAGAGAGGAAAGATGTTATCTTCATGGTAGGGTGACTCATCTAGACAGCAAGTAATTGGAAAAACAAACAATCTTGCTGTAAAAGTCTTTGTCAGAGATGAAAGCATTTCTTTGTAATAGTACAGTGCTTGGAATTGCTGGTTATGGGCAAGGACTTGGTTTCAGTACTGTTGTGTTCAAGTTTCATTCTGTCATCTCAGAGTGAAAAACACAGCTGAATTATAAATCAAATTCAGTGTTGTTTTTGTTTCAGATAGAGTTTGTATTCTCAGTTAGGCAGCAGTGTAACCCATGGAAGAGAACTATATTTATCAGAACAGTGGCAAAATCTGAAAGTCTTCACCATCCCAGCCTGCAGTAAAGGAGGCTTAATTCTCTAAAAATGTTAGAAAATACGTATGAAGGAGTAATGTGAGCAACAAAGGTTTTTTTTTCCTCCTGTAATGCAAACACCTAACTGGTACAATTTTCATATGCAGATAATTAATATTCAAACAGGTAAAATTCAAAACTTTAATACAGTTGCTTCTTCCATATGTATTTACATACATCTTCCATATTATCTGCTGGTCTTAGGCATTCTATACCTGTGGTAATTCAGTTGTCTGGATTGCTGGGCAAATTGTGTGCAACTAAAGGCATTACCATTAAATTATGAATGTGGGCTTTTCTTTTTTTCAATATGGTCTAATGGAAACTGTTTTAATTTCTACCAAAATTTTAGTTTTTGAGATGCTTAAAATTTTTCTAAAAAGTATAGTTCTAAATAATTTTAAACTAAAGCTTTAGAAACAAAAGAAATGAAATTATCTTAATATATAATTAAAATGAAAGAGTTTTTGACTCAATATGAGTAAGGTATTTATCCTGTCTGCAGGATGTGAAAACATAGGTCTAAACTAGTGTTGGCTATCTTTTCCAAAATGTGTAAAAAAATGTTATTTGACTTTTTAAATAGTGTTAGTTGATGTTCTGAGACAAAAATTACTCCTCAAACCTTCATCTCAGAAAGGTGATCAGCCGTCATGCATCCCTTCCTAGATGCAAAGGATCTGGGACATGAATCACACAATACTGTGGGAAGAAAAATAGTAGCAGATAAGCCTGGAGGAAGGACATTTTTTGATTGCTTTGACCATGTTTTTGCTTCAATCATTTGAAAAAGGGATTGAGAATTGGATGTTTCCCTAAAATTAAATCTCTGGTATTGACTGTGTTACAATAGTATATTTTAAAAGTTTCTATTTCATGAACACAGAATAAAGCTTCTGAATGCTGAAATAGGGTTTCATATATATATATCTATCTCTTTTGGGATATATTTTTGTATCATGTCTCAGTAGTCTATATATTCCAACCCAGAGGGACAATTTATTCCTCAAATTCAGTCAAATTTTTTATTTAGTGCTGAAAATGATGCATTTTTCATATGAAAAAAGTCATAGGAAATAGTAATGTGATAACTTCTGTTTGTAGATCAGCTATTAAGAGCACAAAGGTAGTAGCAACACAACTCAACCCTCATGTTCTGTGTATTTAATTTTCAAAAGTTGGTCAGCTGATGAGGTCTGAACACATGAGGAGAGTACCCAAGGTAATGGTACATCCAAAGGGACAAACCTTGGCTACTAAAAGGTGAGTGTGTTAGGGAGGGAAAAGAACAATCTTAATAGATTGTGTGTTCTTTCCTCTGCATCTCATCTCGTTTCAGTGAGAAGGGGAAGAATGTATAAAGACAAAGGAATGTGGAGGGCAAGATTTACTAGGATGCAATTGGCTACTTGTTGGATTTGATCTGCCTTTGAAATCCAAAGAGCAGGCACTGTTCTTGGAGTTTAGTTAAAATGTAACGTCACAAAACCAAAGTTCTTTCAGAAACAAATGATTACTTTTGGTTTTGTTTCTTTGGGATTATCTGAAAATTTCTGCAGTTAGTCTTTGATCAAAATCTCACTTGGAACAAATGAAAATGCTAAACGGGTAGCTATCTTTATTAATGTGAGATGGAGACGTAGAAAGGTAAATGATTTGCTTAGTGGGATATGTATGCTATGCACAGGACACTGTTATTCCCATTGTTGATGTGTTTGCTGATTCTTGTTCTTTTAAAGTGATTAATAGTGGAAGGGAGGGAGTTTTCTTGGATATGTGGATTACTTTTGAGTTTCCCTCTAGACTGTGATCCTTCCAAAGTTTTCCATGCATCAGTTAAATGTGGTATTATGCAACATGGACACCAACTTTCTCACGAAAAAGGAGGAACCGCCACGGATCTAAAATAAGGGAAGGACACCTGAAGTTAAACCACTGGCCACTGAAATGAAACCCTTTAAAGGAGAGAAGTCAAGACCTGCAGTCGTATGGAAGGTAGGACAACCAGGGGGTCGCTGTCCTCCGTTCCCAGTCGCGGTGACTCGGCCCTGTCGGAGCGGGACCGGTGCCGCTCCGGGGCTGTCCCTGGCCGGCAGGCGGCTGTCGAGCTCAGGAAATGGGTTTCAGCTGCATGTGGTGAAACTACGGACACTGGGGAGCAAAGCCCTGGCGTTTGTGGTTATGGTTTGATATAATTCTGAAGGCACGTGCAATGGAAGCAAATGGATTTATAGTAGTCAAGCAGGTAATGCAAACATTAGAAAGTTGAAAGTAATATTTTTAAATCATGATATATGGGTATCACCTGGTATTTGTAATTGTCCAGCCTCCAGGTTGGAGTACAGTTTATATTATCAAAGGGAAATGCTGAATTATCATGTCATGGTCTTGTTTCACTGGTAAAAAAGTAAATACCTGTGAAATGAGAGGCTGTTTCACTTCTAATATTGCAAGTTGATGCAGATTGACGACACATTTTCTCTGCTACATAGCTCTTGGCTATAGTGCAGGCAAAAAAGGAAACACAGGATATTTCATAAAAGCAGATGGAAGTTCTCATTTTCCTCCTATTTATAGCTGGTGGATGTAGTGTCCTTTCAGTTCTGTTATCCAGTCATTGGTGATGTGTCTCTGTTTGCTGAGATGAGAGGAAAAAAGAAGAAACAGACCTTTCTTTTGCTATAGAAACTGGACTAGAAAAGTTGGAGAGGTACAGTTCTTCCCAGAAAAATTCAGAGAGGAGAAAAATTAGAATTTTGAGTAGTGACTGAGGCTGCACTAATAAGTGCAGTTTTCCTTCTGCTTTCAAGCAGGAGTGGTGTGATCTAATTAATACAATTTCCTGATAATTTTCTGATTAAAAGAAAAATAAATCAGTACTCAGAGTGAAACTGTAAGTTTATTTTGCCGAACAGTTGAAATAGGAACGCAGTGGAAATAAGCCTCTAGGCAAAGGCACAGCTACCAACTCTCTGCATACTGCTGGTTATGGTTAACCAGCCTCTGGGAGATGCAGGAAGTCTGTGGGGAACTTAGCACAAGCTGAAGTGTCAAGACACTTATTTTTTCTCTCAAAGTATTTCCTGAGCTGTGAAGTAATGATTACCCACTCACCACATGGAAGTTTTAGGAACATGAATATTTTTTAAAATTAGAGCACTGGAAGAGTGCTGGTGGTGGGGGAAATGTGTAAAGGAAGAAGGGAACTAAAGTCTCTTGGTTTTGAGAAAAAAAAAAATAAGATGGGTTTTTTAACTTACTGTTTCTCCACTTATTTTCTTTGTGGAGTAAAAATCCAATTTTAATATGACAAAGAGACTGCTGGCTAGCAGAGAAAAGGATTAATAGCACCTCACAGAGACAGAGATATTTGGAAGTAATTTGTTTGGTCCTGCTGTTTTTTGTGGCAGTGGAAAGCTAAGCTGCTTCTCTCCATAGAAAGTGTGCCCACAGGGAGTGCCAGACAGCTTTTCTGCCACTCCAAATTAATCATGCAGATTGTAATTCTGCCAAGATAATATCCTTAGGTACACTTGTAAACTCAAGTAGATTCTGTTGAGAAGTGAACAGAATTAACAAAATACGTAACTATTGTAATAACTGGAATTATGCGGATTCAGTCTAAAAATAGAATTGGGCAGTTTTCTTTAAAGCCTGCATTAATTAGTCAATGATGGGAAAACCAGCAAAATACAATGGCAGATTTTCTAAGCTAAAAAAAAAAAATTGTCATCATCTTCCAGAAAAAGTTAATGGTTTACAAGGGTACTAGAATAATGCAATTTATCATGATGCTTTTGCTGCGTGTAAAAATTACTTGAATGTGTCTTTAATGTATTCTTGAATCCCTTCAGTGGTATCCCCTCCCCCAGCTGATGATTTTAAGGATGTGACTAGAAGAATAAAAGTCTGTAGAGTAGTACTTCTTTAATTACTTCTAGGCCTAGGGCCAGTTGCAATCCTTGATAATGGAAACAATGTCAAAATTCTAAATGATTAATTATAACATTTCCGGCAATATCCTGCAGAGATGTATTGGACTCTTCCCCTTGTCTTACAGCTTGGTCATTTCACATCCTGAACTGCTAAACTGGAGGAGAGCATAGCCCAGTATTTCTATGGGAACCTCCCAAAGCAAGAGTGTACTTAAGCAGGAAAAGGGCCTGAGGATGACTGAAATCAGGCTTCTCATTAAGCTGAAGTGGTAAGAACTACGCTTCTAAGACTTGTGTTTTATTTTTAATTGAGTTAAAATTTGTTTTAGTCACAGGGTCTGAATTAGTATGCTGTTTATGAATTTCAAATTTAAGTGCTTTTTGTCTTTTAACTAACTTCATATCAATTACCTTTGTGTTTTATTGTGAAGAGCTATGACCTTCTCTGTATTGATTGAGAGACTCCTAGTTTAAGTAAAGGTGAAACGCACGTCTCCATGTATGTACCTGATACATGGTATCAGGTATTTCTTCTTTTGGAAGAAATATGGGTTGAAAGCAAACTAAAAATCAGAAAGCAGTTTTGAAAGCAGGTGTGCCCATGTTTAAATTCAAACACTAATAAAGCCACTGAAATCTGTTGGGAAGAAATAGGCTTTGCACTTGACTATTTGGAATTCTCTAAAATGAAAACTGTATAAAAGGTGTTATGAAGATTTTTATCCTATATTACATAGATTTTAAAAGTTTACATTGTGGGGTTTTTAATTATTATTTAAAATAATACTAATATAATAATAATTTAAAAATAATATGTCCACAATAGATTTAGAAATATCTGCTGGCTTTCCAGGAATAGTAGAAGCAATCATTCCTCCATTTCCCTGTAGTGTATATACGTTGCACAGCTGTTCCTCAGTCTGTTTTGTTTCCTTCACCTGAAGAAGCAATGGCTATTGGCAGTATCTCAGATAATTTGAACAGCATCTTTTGAGGCAGATTTTGTGTTACTTCTCTAGGGGTGTTCCTACATTACACAAGATCTGAGCTAGTTGTGAGAGAACTGATACAGCTAAATGGTTCATTATTCTCCCATGCAGAAACACCAGGTTGGACTCCAGAAACAGTGTTGCTGTGTATGACATCTAATCAGCCTTGCTTCCCAAGTCTACTTGTTAACTTCTGGAGATGAATAATTACCTGGATAGCAGTCCTGCTCTAGTGCAATACCAGTGCCCTATTCCAGTGCTAGCTTGTTCAAAGCCTGCTCAGCAGTATCTTTTGATTGCTCCTTTTTATGGTGTACATATGCTCTTAAAAGGCAGGTATAGCCCAGAGGCTGCTGTGATAACACCTGTCCTATTTTCACACAGTATTTCAGAGCAGCCTCTCAACCTGTTCTGGAGGTCGTGAAGTTACTCAGCAGCTCTGTAACATCCTCTAGCTCCTGACACTTGCTTTGCCTTGGGGCTCGTAAAGGTGTTTTTTGAAGACAGCTGCATGGAAAGAAGGAATCCTGTTTGTCCTGGGAAAACCTCTCACTGCTAGAATTAGGCTTTGTAAGCATTACTGAGAAGTTAAGTATTGTGTACCTCTAGTACAGGCTGAAGACTAAAATGTCTACAAATCACCATAAAACATTCAGTTTTGTTACATTGCTCTGAGTTGAAAACAAATCCTGCTTGCCTTGTGCAATTTGCAGAAATAGGAGTAATTAGTTAGGTCTTAGAGTTAAGTAGAGGAACCTGAGAATTCATGTATCAATAACCAAACACAAGTGTAAATATATATATTAGACATTTATCTCCTGATGTACATTATGTTTCATGCAAAGAAAGACCAGTATTTAAAATCTGAGTGCCAAGTAAATGGATGATTTTCAAAACTTCTATAGAAAAAACTATAGATTTAGAATTTAGAATCAATTTTCCAGTAGATTAATTTTCAGTACTGTACTGGGGCTTCTAAAGTTGAAAATTTTAACTCTAAAGTTGTTTTCCTAGGGTTCATTTTTAGATATGTAAACTGAAACAATTGGAAATATGAGTTTTTCTGAAATGTGAAAAATCTCTCCAAAACCTGGCAACAAATTTCAAATTCACTAGAATGATCTGGAATATTCCCCCTGGTGATTAAAGGTTCCATGTACATTTGTTTCTCAAAATAATGCTTTTTTAAAAAATAATGTACCAAATCAGGTTTCCAAACCCAAAGGTGCCCAGATTGTTGTGTGCATTTATAAACCTTGCTTAGGATGTGGTAAATTATGGATTAATGTGTGATTAAAAAAATGTCTCTTTCTAAAATTATTACAGATGCAGTAAGTTATAGATATTAATTTAAAACAGATATATGAAAAAGCATATGAAATGAACAAATATTTTTAGTTTTTACTTAATTGTGTTTTGAACCTGGGTTATTTCATTATATCATCTGATTATATTTTTTTTAAGAATTGTGTAAAGATATGTGACAAGCTGGTAGCTAAGCAAAAGGCTGATTGATCTTTACAGCATTTACTGGAAATTGTTTTTTTCCTAATCTTGAAAGCCATGTAAGTTGAGTGAATTTAAATATATATTTATTAATTTCATAATTTACTTATTTCTGCTTCATTACCTGAATCCTCAACATGTGTTCTGCTTGCTGAATATTTTCAGTAATGTGTGCCATCTATCAACTGAGTTAATGTGCCACATGTGCCCACATGTGGAATTTAATCTTCAGAGTCTAAAATGTGAAGGGTTTATGACCATGAACTTGCTGAGAAACACACATAGGTCACTACAGCATATGGCACGTTTACTCATTTTGTGGATCCCCAAGAACCCAAATACACCTCTTGTGTAATCCTTTAAAATTTCACTCCAGAAATTACATTCGTCTGTGAGCTTATCTGCTTATTTTGATGTTCTGATGTTAATATTATTCTAATACAATGATTTCATATCTGTCTGTAAAATCTTGCATTTTTCTTTCATATGGAAAAGGGAACTAAAACTAAATTGTGATGTAAAGGAACATTACCTGAATGGTGACTTGGAAATGAAAAAATGATTAGATTTAGACAATTTTTTCTTTCATGATATAGAGACTTAGTTTTTATTATTTATTATTATATTGAGGTTTTATTGCAGCTTATAAAAATGATTTATAAGCAAAAACTAGAGGAAAAATCAAGGAATTCATCCCTTAGGAGGGTAATTTAATTCAGGTGGCTTTGAAAATATTTGCTTTCTATTACTAGCTTCATAATAATTCGGAAAAATAATCTTTGATAAGGATTTAACACCTGTCCCTTTCTAGTTGCTGAGGAAACTCCCTGTTACAGTCGACATGATTCATCCTACTACTCCATCAAAACGGGCTTTTTTTTTTCTCCTGAGATGCCAGCTTCGCATCTCAACGTATGATTTACTTATAGACCTGTGCTGTGAAAAATAAAGAAATGGTTGTTTATTTCTCGCTGTCGGCGCGGGGCCCGGGGCGGAGGG
>WEIV01009426.1:4225-15811 GCA_013390005.1 Calyptomena viridis
CAGAGCACTTTTGCTGCCTCCTCATTTATATATTCCAGCCCCAATCTAGCCTGCCTGTTCTGTAGCTGGGCATAACATTAAAGATTCAGTTCAAGGACTCAGAGGCTCTATAAATTGCTGTGTACCTTGGGCATATGGACGCTCTCAGTTCCTCACACAATATAACCAGATCTCCCCTGGGAATATAAATGAAATCACTCCAAATATCTCACCATGTATGCAAAGTCTCTCATTCATTCTGTGTATCAGCTCTTCAAATAACTAAGTGCTCCTCATATACAAAAATAATCTTTCTGAGATGGTGGCAATAGATTTTTCTAAGATAAAGAGTGGCACTGAGAACCTGTGTTCACCTTTTATTTGCCCTCTTCGTGACAGTTGTGTTGATGAAGTCTGCAAAGCAGCCTGAATTGAAAGTCGACTTGATAATTTGTATCTTGCTGTCTTACCTATCATTATAGTTCATCATTATCTTCTAAAAGATTTTGTCATTGCTTCTGAAACAAGTCAGCATTCTCTCTCTCTCTCTTCTACCTCTCCCTTCTTGGGAAGCAGTACAGCTGTCAGTATGCCAATCTAACTACAATAAGTTACACCCATTTAGGAGTTTGGAGGAAAAACAAAATTAATTTAGCTGCATTTGGTCAAATTTATGTTAGTTCAAATTATTAAAAACCAGAGCAATAAATAAGTAAAATAGAAAATATCACTAAAAACTGATAATATATGAAATTAGTCATGAAGGTTATCAGGATTTCTAAGGATATTACCTTGTTTTTTGCTTTTTCAAACCAATAATATATTTTTAGCACATAGGATGTTTCAGAAAACAGTAAACAGAGGCAAAATGGATTACCTATGACGTACCTGTTTGGCCTAGGAAGTGTGAGTACAAACCATGGCTGCAAGCTATTAATTACTGAAAACTCCCTCACTGACTATATAATCAATTTCAATAGAGATTGATTGTATAAGTAATATGCCCTGAAACTTACATGCCATTTACAGCTCTTATTCAGTATCTCTTAGAATTAAAACAAATATTAATATAAGTTATAAATCAAGACCTCAGAAGTCAATAAGGCTTCTCTGCTCATTGCAGAGAAATAGCTAGAAGCCCCTAAAAACCTAACACAAATTTACTTGAGCTTAAAACACTAACATCATCTTGAAGCTTGCTTAAGAACTATTGTGAACTTATTTAAACTCAAGTACAATGCTGGGATTTTTGATCTTTTGTGGAAAGCAATCCTTTTATTTTTATGTTTGTCCCTCAGAAGATGAGAAGTTCAGCAACGTATCAAAATAAATTTGTGCACAAATGGCAAAGTCTGAGTCATGCATCAGAAGCAATAACTGGACTGACACGCTTGTGAAAATTGACCATCAGTTTTTTCCAAATATGCACAGGATGAAAATCCCAACAGTAGTGTAAGCGTATGAACTGTGTACTCAGGCAGTCAGTTCATAAACAATCTGCTTTGTTGGCAGTATAAGTAAGAACATAAAAATAAAAAAAAGAAAAAGTATAGCAAAGCCAGACTGCAGTGGAAGACAAGCTCCTGACTTACCAGCGTTTGGACAGAACAGTGTAAACATTAAGGCTTCAGCCTCTACCCACTGTCAGAAATTTTCCTATTTGTCCCTGCCTTATATTTCCACCTTTTGACCACATAATGAAGTTGACTTGAGCAAATTACTTTTGACAGAGATTTTTCTCTGACTTTGGGAAATACAGAAAATGTTACACTATCCATTGCAACCCCAGAAATCTTTGATTCTGGCTTTTGACCTAAACTTTTTGATATCAAAGAGTGAAATATTAGGAACACTGATGAATATGAAAATAATGGTATAGGTTAGTACCGTTATTAAGTAGGATAGTGGCTGGTGTTAATTAGATCTGTGATGACATTTTCTACACTGATGAGCTCCAGCTCCCATGAAACAAATGTCCATGGGTTTTGTTACAGCATTCACAGTTGGTGTCCAGCTCTCTCCTCTTGATTGCCAAGGCATTCAACACATCTTCTTCCACAGCTCAGCTGTGTTCATGTGAACAGACCACTATTTCTCACTTTCCCAACAGGCAACTGAACCTGGAAGCTCCAGATCAAGATTTTTTTTAGATTTTGAGCACGAAAGCCAACCAATCACCATCTTATTCATGTCTTTCCTCAACATTATTCCATTGTCCATGTTGACAAGGCAGACAGCTCCAGTGCTGGCTCAATCAGGAGTGCAATGCACAGTGGGATTTCCTCAACCAGGAAAAGCTAAGAGAGAGATGAGAGGGTGAGCAGGAGTCTGCAGCTCATGCAGCAACCAAAATACCCCAATGTATAAAAGAAGCCCATAAAGAGCCTGAGCAACCAGAAGCTCTGTATGGCAGGCAGACAGTGTGTGGAGTTGTGAAAGACAGAAATGTTAATGGCTAATGACTCAAACAATCATCCATTTGCAAAAGCAGCATGGTGTTTTCTGAGGCCAGGTTTGCACCCCTCAACTTAAGGGGAGAAGGAGAATTTTTGGGTGTGTCTTGGTGAAACCTCTGATCTGCATAAGAACAGCCCAGGTGCAGAGGAGGTTCACCATCACAGGAGAATGATCATGACCTTTGTTTAGATAAACAAAAAATGAAAAGAAGCTGTAGTGAGGTGGGGCTTGGTCTTTTCTGCCAAGTAACAAATGATAGGATGAGTGGAAAGGGCCTCAAGTTGTGCCAGGGAAGCTTTAGACTGGATATTGCGAGAAATTGCTTCATAGAACTGTTGTCAAGCATTGAAACAGTCTGCTCAGGAAAATGATTGAGTCATCATCCCTGGAGGTATTTAAAGGACATGAAGGTGTTGCATTTCGTGACATGGTTTTGTGGTGGACTTGGCCATACTGGGTTAATGGTCAAACTCAATAACCTTGAGGATTTTTACCAACCTGAATGATTCTACGATTTCCAGGACGAACATCCATATCATAGCTCTGCATTGGCCACTTCCGCTGATATAGTCTGTAAGCCAAATCTGACACTGAAATGTTTTCATTAAAGAAGACAAAAAGGTGAAAGGCTCATATTTCCATTGAAGTATTCCTTCTTCCCTGAGTCACTGTTCTTCCTAATTTAAGTGTAAAAGGTTACATGAAGTATTGAAAGTCTAACCATTAAGTTGTAAAATTGCAATAATAATTTTAATTTTAAGAAATAAGTCATGAAGTATATTGTAATTAACAATGTTACCTCAAGTTTTGAAGAGCTGATAATATCTAGTCATATCTTTGATACATTTTCCAATAAATAATCAGAATTAATATTTAGGCTGTAACTCTCAGGCTGAAGGATCTCAAAGCAAAAGCAAAAAAACAACCCCCCAAAAAAACCCCAAATCCACACAACAACAAAAACAATAGCAATCAACAAAATTAGAAGATCTTGAATAGATAAACAGCTGACATACAGGATTTTATAACCTCCTGAAGAGATAAAGTGTTTAGGAATACAACAGAAGAAATCCTAATGGCTAAGGAAAATGTGAGTTTTTCAGACATGTCTACCTATAGCATACACTATCTTTGTTATCAGATCAGGACTAAGACTTCTACCATACACTTGTATTTGAATAACATATTTGATTTACCATAAGAGTATTAAAGACAGTGATTTTCATTCTTGTGGTATTTTACATTTACAGTATGTGTAACACACAGCTCCTGTAAATCTGCTTAAGAATAAAGAAGCAGTAGCTACTGATAGAAAAAAGAAAAATCCAGAAATGTCTTCCAGGTTGAATTCAACCATGGCAAACAGGACAAATGGTCACACTATCCATCTCAGTCCCTTTTAGACCTGACTTCTGAGATTCCCTTTTAGAGAATGAAGACAGGATGGACCTCTCAGATGTTATGGGCCTAAACTCAGGTTATCTGACTACCTCTTCTGTTGATTTGACTTGCACAAGGAAGATTCACATGATGAATCTCTCTATAGGAAGAGGGTGACTTACTGCACAGCCAGTGATTTCTGCAGTCCCTCAAGTATGAAGCACAAGACTAGTACCAGCAACACAGACTGAGGGACTGCAGAATCAAAGAAATAGAAAGCAGTGTGTACCATTTCCATTGTCATATGAAGGGCAGATCAATAATTTCTCATCTCTGTAGCAAACACCTTGCAATAGCCTTGTCTGAATGTCATGCCCCCAGCAGCAGAAAATGGTTCTTTACCTAAAAAATGTAACAGTGTGAGATTTTTATCTCAAGAGCTATAAACTCCAGTTGTGCTTCCACTCAAATTTATGGCTAAAAGTTTAGAGACTAATAGAATGGAAAACATGAGTGTCTCAAACTTAAATTAGAGAGCTGGCCTTCACAGCTGGGAGTTCAGAAAAATATCTATTCAAGAAACACAGCAATGATATATTCTTGTACTGGATACTCACCATCTCATTAAATAGAAACTTAAAATGAGCAGTCTATTGCAAAGAAAAAAGTAAGGAAGTAAGTCAGTGGTGTGCAGTCATTGCAATATGTTTTTTCGATTCCTCACTGAGATTATTGAAAAATAAGAAAGGAGAACTCAATCACAGAAAGCATAACATAGTTGGATGGTTGTTCCCTGCTTTCTTTATTCCTCCCAGGTGAACTAAACCAGAGGTGGACATTGGTGAGATCTTCTTGAGAAATAGATGGATTATAAAATCTTTGAAGTCAAGAAAGCTAATACATCCACTACTGCTCATAAAACTACATTTTCAGCTAAATGGAAGGACCTATTGAATATTTCTTATTGGGGTGAGAACTTATTGAAAATTAAATAAATGGTCTCTAGTGAAAATGCAAAGTTTTGGACTTTCTTATGGGAGAAAAAACTCTCACATTTTTCTTATGTAAGAGTTTAAAAACTTGTGTTAGATAATTGGTTGTTTCAGCTTACACATGGGACCTTAGCCTCTATAAAGGAGGACACTTAACTTGAGACAGCAACTCAATATACCTACAAGAGATTGACAGGTAATAGCTCTCAGTTTTAAAGCTCTGTTTGCCTTGAAGCAGGGTTTAGAAAAGAATATTTCTTTCTTATGAAGCCTCTATTGGAATTTTATATGTTAAATTAGCCTTATTCCTCAGGGATTTTTAATTTAAGATCCTACATACTCTGTATTTTATAATTTTTATTAGAATCCTAGTTTACTTTGCCTTCACTTCACCTCTGAGGCTCAAATGCTACAACTGTTATTTGAAGCTTCTCTCCCCACATAAGTGATTTTATGGCACAAGTGTAAGAAATAAATAGAAAAACAAAACATTTAGTAGAAAATATCTAAAAGATAAAAGACGTGAAGGAAATAGGTAAAATTAAATGTAAAAAAATATGAACCTCTAAATCAGCCTTATTCCTTAAAAAGAAATATATGTTGAGTTAAAGAAACTTCTTATAATAAAACAAAAGTGAAAGATTATTTTGATTGAAGTTCATATAAAGGTTTCAACTAGTACCTAATCTTTCAAATGGACAAATTTGGAGGGCAATACACCTAGAACATTTCAAAATGAAATGAATTGTCATATTTGTGTGCAGATTTTTTTAATCAATTATAAAGAAAATCTAGGGGACTAGCTCTGATTTGGGCATCTAATTTCAAAGTGACTACAATAGGACAGATAAATAAGGTACAAGTCATTCAAATATATGCTAATGATAAAATGAAGTGCAAAATTTAGTAGAAGACATTTTCAGAATATGCTTTAGAGAATCAGAATATATTGGGCAAATATCTAAACTAAAACACACTGAGTCTCAGAATCAGATTCAAAATGGACTATAATCAGCGAAAAGATCTGAAACAGCACTGGTTTCAGATAAATTAGAACTAAAACTCTTACCTACTTCAAAAGACATTTAGAAACATCCTTTCAACTCCCAGTAGAAAGTCCTACTAGACTTAGTCCTTGTCTAGAGACTTGCATCTCTACTCTTGTCTTCTCTTATCCTTGCCCTTCACAGACAGATTGTATTATATTCACTCTCTTTTCTCAAGTTATACACTTTGTCTGTTTCCATTTAGCCACATGATATTCTGTTTTCTTGCTCCTTCCTTTCTTTTTAAATTGAAATTTAAAAATCCTAATTTTCTTCTCTTCCTAAATTATTTTTTTTTTGTTTCATTTACTAATTTCCAAGTCAATTTAGGGAAAGTCAAATATCTTTAGCTTGGATTTACTCCAACAGTTCCATCATCTTTTAATCACATAATTCCACAGAGAACTTTATCTCAGTCTTTTATCTATGCAGTACACAGCCTTCCCATAGATGCTCATGCAATGCAACAGGCATAGATAGTTTTTAAATTCCATCACTTACATAGCCAGTAGGTTTTTCACTTTAGATATTAAAACAACAGAAATGTCAAAGAAGTACTTAAAAGCAAGATACTTTCAGGACTTACTTTAGTACTCCAAAGCTAAATCCACTGCATCCAAAGACTATTTGCAGTTAAATTTTAGGACAGACTATCCCCATACGTAGACACAGATACACCTTTTCCTCTCTTCATAAAACAAACTTTCAGTGTAACGGGACCAAGTGGGCAAAGAAATCATGGAATATAATTTATTTTAAGATGAGAGAACAAAAGATAGGCAAACATAAGTCTATTAGCTGCATTGCTGCAAATCATCTGCTTATTGCAGTAGAGCAAAAGGGCTTTTCAAACACCTACTACTGTTTTATGTATTTCTATAGGAATTCTAGAAAATACAAAGCTGTCAATTTGCAGTAAAATTCTATTTTCCACCCTGTCCACCTCCACTTTTTCTTCACATTTCTTTTCTTAAAACAATATGGTGCTAACATCTAGCAAACAAGGCAATTCTTATTTTTTTGAAAGACTGAATTAGTATTTTTATAACAGTGGGAACAATTGAAAATGCTTCCTGCATACATGCTCTAGCATACCTGGTCTTTTTTTTTTATCTACTGAATTGGTTCCAGTACTCTAACAATGGCAGATTCCACAACCCGCCACTGTTCACATAACGATGATGTAAGATGGTGACGATATATACATAGAAGTGAATTTTGAATTATTAATTAATAGATAGACTTTAGGAATGTGTGGAAAAATACAGATTTTCAAAAGCAAATTTAGTACTTAATAAAGTGATTATTTACTGCCCTGTGATGTTCTCTCTTTATTGACATAAAACCATTGCATTTAAAAATCACAGTTCAGCATTTGAGCGTAGCCATGCTAGATTACTTGGCTATGATTTCCAGAAGATATTGCAAACAGCAACAGGTCCACTGTGGTGGTGTACACCTGCAGTTTATTATGTTTGTCATGTTGTTTCTGTACAGTTCTGTAACCCTTTGTTTATCTCTAAATGGACTGCTTGGTCATCTCCCTTTTCCTTCCCATACAATTGTACATTCCTGTTCTGTATCCTCCTCCTAATTATTCTTAACCCTTCCCCTGGTCCAAAGTTATTCCATCCCAAAACCATATTTGTATCCTGACTCCACCTCCCCTTCCAGAACTTCCCATGTCAGTCCTGCTTACTCAACAGCTAATAGGTTTGAGTTGCAGGCCACTGGCTTCTCTATGATGTAACCCTTTCCTAGGCCCTCCTTACCTTAAAGTCCATAGTCCATAGTCCCACTCTCTTCCCCTAATTTTGTCCCCATATTTAAACCCCTGCATAAAGTTAGCAAATGCTCTCTGTGGTTGGCTTTTCCAGGGTTCCAGTTTCCCCAATAAACTGTTTTCCTGTTTTCTAACCACAAAGAGTTGTGCTTAATCCCTTGCCCTCCAATAGCTGCGCCCAGAACACCAAAGGCAAAGAGGCTGAGGAGAAGGCACTCTTCCTCTGAGCCTTAGCTGCCTCTGAACTGGTCATCTCCTGGTGAGAGACCTTGAGTTCAAGGGTGGCCCACTCCTGCTCGGTGCCCCTCAGCCGGACAGCTGGAGCTAGTCAGGGCTGAAGAGGAGTTTTGGGTCCGCCCCCTGAGGCAGGCAGCAGCAGCAGTCCACTGTTTCTTTGCATGAGTCAACAGCCATATATCACCAAGCTTGTTTCACACAGACCAAGGAAATTCAGTCCTCTCTGAGGTCTGATTTGAACCAGTCATCTAGAAAAGAGGGATCCTATAGCCCACTGTGATGAAGAAATTTTTCATGGAATTGTTAGATCTAGCCAAGAACAGTTACTCCGTTCTTGAGTTACTCTCACTGGGATAGAACAACAAAATCACCCACCCTGGGGAGCAAACCTCAAAACTAACAGCACCTTTTCATTAATTACTCATACTCTGTTCTGATGATCTTGACACTATTTAATCTTTTCTAGCTTGAGTGAGTAACAATTACAAGGTCCCTATGAATTAATTAAATGTTATAGACAGTAAGTTTAGTTCATCCACTGAAACATTCATATTCTTCAACTTTTTGTATTATTCAGATAAACAACTTTGACCAATCTGATATAGGCTCTGTAATTACTTTAGTATCTCATATTTATCAAACTAGGGAAACACATAGAAGTCTTCCTCCTCAAGGGTGAACAAACAAGCACAAATAGGAGCTTTCTCCTCATTTACCTTTGTGTGAACCTCCCAAGAGATCAGAGTTCCCAATTCTGCAGTTTCCAGTTGCAAACTCAGTACTAAACATGGATATATCTGTATAAAATGTTTTGTAATGGCTTGCATGTTTTAACTTAGAACACAGAATTCATATACCTTTGGATCTTCAGTTCCAATTCAGGATGATTTATTTATTTATTTATTTATTTAGTAGCTCAATGAAACATTCAACAGGCAAGTCTATGCTTATCAAAAGTAGGCAGCTTGGAGAGATTGACATGATCTTAAGGCTTTCAATTCTCAAATTTATTTTATGCTAGCCACAGGTGTATAAGAACTGCAAATTCTGTAAGCCCCAAGAGAACTAATTATGTCTTAAGAAGAATGCACATTTTACTATGTAACATACAATACAGAAAAATTACCATGCACCAGGTTTTTGAGAGACAGAAGAACGTTAGGCAGGTAATAGGTACAGTGTGCATGGGTTTATTCTAAAACGAATTCCCTTGAAGTCTTATCAAAAGTAATACTTTTTTTTTTTCATTTAAATATAACTTCTTCATAGTTTAGAGTTTTGCCTCTGAAAATGCTCTCAAGCCAACTACTATATGAAGGTTTTTTTACAAAACTTCAAGTATCAATAGATACTGAATTTTATTCATTTTGTTAACAATATTAGGCAAAGATTAAATTTACAAGAAGCCCACAGCTCGTTATTGCAAAGCCAGTGTCCAATGACACTAAGAGAGACTGACTTTTAGGAATATCTTCATGTACCAAATTATCACATAATGTCATATTAAAGTAACAAATGAGATGAAAACTTGAATTTACATCATCCATGCAGGTTGACCTCGGCTGGATGCCAAGCGCCCTCCAACTGCTCTATCACTCTCTTCCTCAACAGGGCATGAAAAGGAGAAAATAAGATGAAAAAATACCCTTGCAGGTCAAGATACAAACATTTTAACAAAGCAAAAGCAGACAAAAATAAAATATCTATTTTCTGTTTCCCAGCAGGCCATGTCCAGCCATTTCCCAGGAAGCAAGGATTCAGTAGACATAGAGGTTGCTCTGGAAAGCAGACATGAATATAAAAAAAACTTCCCTTCAACCCACCCGCCCCTCCTTTCTCTTTCTTCTAGGTTTTGTTGCTGAACAGACATACTACAGTATAGAATATCCTTTTGGTCAACGTGGATCATCTATCTTGGCTATGTCCCCTCCCAAGACCTTGCCTACCACCAACCTACTAGTTTCATCAAGTTTGCTGATGACATAAAGATGGGAGGAGTGACTGATACTCCAGAGTGCTGTGCAGCCTTTCAGAAGGACTTTGACGGGTTAGAGAGACAGGCAGACAAGTGTCTGAAATTCAACAAAGGCAAGTGAAGGGTCCTGCACCTGGTGAGGAATAATCAACCAACTGCAAAGGCTGCTGGCTGACCTGCTGGAAAGCAGCTCTGTGGAGAAGGACTTGGGAGTCCTGGTGGACAACAAGCTGTCCATGAGCCAACAGTTCTTGTGGCCCAGAAGGCCAGTGATACCCTGGGATGCGTTAGGGAGATGCATTAGTATTGCCAGCAGGTCAAGGTCCGCTCTACTCAATCCTGATGAGGCTACATCTGGAATGTCATGTCCAGTTCTCAGCTCCTCAGTACAAAAGAGACATGGAGCCCTGGAGTGGGTCCAGCAAGAAAGATGATTAAGGGACTGCAGCATCTCCTTATGAGGGTAAGCTGAGAGTTGAGCCTGTTCAGTCTCGAAAAGAGATGACTGAGAGGGAATTTCAGCAATGTCTCCAAGTATCTGAAGGGAAGGTGTTAAGAGAATGGAGCCAGGCTCTTCTTGGTGATGGTAAGAAATAAGAAAAGAGGCAATGGGCATAAACTGAAGCATAGGAAGTTCCATCTGAATATGAAGAAAGTACTTATCTATTGTGTGAGTGAACAAGCACTAGAAAAGATTTCCCAGAGATGTTGTGAAGTGACCCTCACTGGAGATATTCAAGAACAGTCTGGATGCAATCCTGTGCAATGTGCTATAGGACAATCGTGTCTGAGTAAGGAGCTTGGACCAGATGACCCACTGTGGTCCTTTCCAAGATTAACCATTATGTGATTCTTTGTCCTCACCTGGGTTTATAAATATGTCTAATGAGGCTGATCTTTGACATGCCTAGTCCTTAGTATACCAACAGATACTGGAAATACCCTCCACTCTGATTCTGCAGTTTCTACTCTGACATATACGAATCAGATACTTGCTGTGGTAGTGCAATAAGCAAATGCCTTCAGAGAAAATCTAAAACGTCTTATGAATTTTTTGAGGATTAGAAAGCTAGTAAAATGAAATTTCATTTTTCTTTAACCCCATAAATAATTTTGACCTTTCATGATGGATTTGCGTAAATCATATCATCTCAAGCTGTACTTGATTCTGCAATTTCACAGAGAGAGGATTGATGCAAACATTTTCTTCACCTGCAGTACACAGAAATATTCATCTAGAGTTTTTTACTCTTGAGTCCCAGTATAAAACTAAAACAAGTGTTTAAAACAAAAATACACAAATGGTATGCCAAAACTTGAGAAAACGAGCACTCATGGGATCCCTCAATCTGCTTCAGGAGGTATTGACTACAATGTGCCACACCTGAAATGTTTCTACACCAATGCATGCAGCATGAGGAACAAACATGAGGAGCTCAAAGCTTTGGCCCAATGATTTGACACCATTGACATAAGTGAAACCTGGTGGGACCAGACCTGCAGCACCTTGCTGGATGGTTACAGGCTCTTGAGGAGGGATAGGCAGGAAGAGGTGAAGGGGTAGCACTGTATGCAATTGAAGGGTTAGAATATATGGAGCTCACAGTTGGCAATGGCACAGTTGAGAGCCTCTGGGAAAGAATTAAGAAGCAAACAAATAATGTGGATGTCATCGTGGGAGTCTACTATAGACCTCCTGGCTAGGAAGACGATCCCAATGAATTATTCTTTGAGGAA
>WEIV01009428.1:3850-20615 GCA_013390005.1 Calyptomena viridis
ATCGCGGCTGCCGCAGCCACCCATCGCCCGAGGGGAGCCCCAAACGCGGCTTAGGGCGCGCAGGCCCCAGGAAAAATGATTTCACAAACTTCTAGCGTTAGTCAGGCTTCCCGGCTCGGGCCCCATATGGATGCTGGGGACGCGCGTTGGGGGTTTTCGACTGAGGGACTGATTCCTCTTAAGAGTGTTTGAGTTAGAAGCAGGCAGTTATCAAGCACAGATATCCTTTAGATCTTGCACTTAGTTTTTCTAGCAGCAGGGCTACTCTATTTTATTATTACCTGCCATGTAGCTTGTTTTAGGATTCTCAGATTTAATGTGTTGCAATCAGGTCAAAAGTTGCTGGGAGAAGTCAGTTCTGATCTTCACTCAACAGTAAACCCAGAGATGTAGTCAATTCCCTCTGAGACTCATTTAAGGAGGAAGAAAATCAGGTCACCTTTAGAAGGTGTATCTGAGGACTTTATAACTGCTACTTTATTCCCCTTCCCAAGTACAAAGTACCTTAGTTTCTCAGATTTTGTTATTTCCCAACTGAGAAGGAATTAAAAAAATGGCTAACACCTCTCTTAAACTCAGGGAACCAGGCAGTAACCTTTTTGTATGGGGACACATCCTGATGTTATTGTGACTTTTGCAAAGCAAAATTGCTCACTGGAGATTTATTTTCAGAGGTTGAGTGGAGTGAGGGGCAGTGTCCCTGTGGCTCAGGACATTTTTCACCAGAGGCACACAGGTAAATCAATTGTGCTGGACATTTTTGACTGCGCTAGTTCCTTTCACATGCAAAAAAAAAAAAAAAAGAAGAAAGTTTTTAAGGGTATCTGTTAACTGATAATCCACTGCTTTTGCTTGGAATTGGAACGAGTAGATATAACAGGAATTAATGAAATGAGACTGATTTCCTAGTAGGAAAAACCTGGTAAGTTCTATGATGTGAAGTCGAGTTTCTTAATAAGGAAAGCCTTAAGTGGTAGAAAACGAAATTTCTTCCTTGAGTAATACAAGCACACTTTTAATATCAGTTATTTTGGGAGGATTTTTACTTTAATTGACTGGCCACTCCTAATGGCTTCTTTTGATTAACCAGAGACCTGTGACCTGTCACCGAATCCAGTGGGAAGCCCTTCTGGCTGGGGACTGGGACAGTACGTGTGCAACCTCAGATCACTGCTTTCTGTATTTTTCTGCCTGAGACTCTTGACATGTTACCACCATGTAGAACCATCTGCCGCGTTGTCCTTCCTTTGTGAGGGTGGCAGAACAGGCAGCGTGCTCACTCCGTGGTGTTAAGAGAGGTTGGATTTGCTCTGTGGGTGTGTGTGGAAGGGAAGGAATGCATGAGCTGAGGTACCTGGCACACGAGCACGTCGGCAGTTCTGTTTTCCCCGGGAAGGGGTGATAACATCCAGAATGGGGCGAGGAGCAGAGCTGGAAGTGCTGGCTGTCCTGGGAAGTCCTTTACTTTGCATAGCAGAGTGCTGGATGCTTAGAAGACACCTATTAACTATGGAATCCAGGCACCTCAGAAATAACAATGTATTTACCATCATATCACATTCTCTTTTATTCTACTTCTGTGTATGGGAACTGAGGCAAGGAGAAACTTAAGAGCTTGACCAAGACTTTTAACAAAGTGTGTTTTTTTACACAATTAGTTGTTTTGGCATCCCTGTCCAAATGTTTGCTCCTTCATTCTTTATGTAACACCTGCGTTTTAGTGGTACTGTTGTATTTGAGTTGAAAGATGCTACCAGAGTAAAAATGGGTATTTTTTAAAATTCTAGAGTAATCTTTCTCAGTATATGTGTATAAATCCATATCGAGAGAAATGGTGTGATCTTATGTGGAGCAATTCTCCTATGCAGATTTCAAAGACTGATTGTAGGCTTTTGTATTTCATAATCCTCTTTTCACAGTGGTTAGTGAAGCTTAGCATTTTGGGCAGAGGTGAGCAGCTGGGAAGCTGGAAACAGAGTTGGGAAGCTGGAAACAGCTGGAAACAGAGCCTGGTCCCAGTTATATTTTCACTTTCTATTTTAGAGACTATACCTCATCCTACAACCAATAATGAAAAAGCTGTGTATGAAAGTCCAAATCCTGTAAGGTCCTGAGCCCCCCTTGTGTGCAACATGGCATATGTAACTCCTGGAGAAATTGGATTCCAATGAAGGGAAAAAACCAATCAAGCAGGAAACAATTTTAGTGGGTTAAAGTCTGAAAACCAAATCAAGATGGTGTTTTTTTTTTTTTCATTATGTTCTTATGAATATATCATGCTGTTCTACAGCTGCAAAGGGTGGAACAGAGAGAGGGAATACCATCATAGGAGTTCTGAATTTAATAGACCCGGGCGAGTGTGCTCGTAAAACAAATAAACCTTTGCAAAGCAGAACATCTGATTTTGAGACAGAGCACAGAGTTCTAACAAAAACACTTCTCTAACAAAACAGTGCTTCATTTTCTGAAGACGTGGTTTTCAGCTCTAGGCAATCAGGAAGGCAGGCAGACCCCATCAACATCCATCCTGAAAGCAAAATGTCCAGTGCAAATGCAACCTCTGTTCCAACTTGCTGTTGAATCCAGACATTCTTACCCTGTTTGTGTCTCGTGAGTCTTTAATTCGAGGAGGTGCTGCCCTTTTCCCGAGGTGTGCACTGACAGCAGGAGATGGGTTTGTGCCCCCTGCCCCGGACAGGGTGACCAGCAGCATTGCCGAGTTCATGTGTGTGTGATGGTGAAAGGACTGCAGGTGGTAGCACAGAGCATCGAATGTCGTCTGCATCTGCCTTGGGCCCAGCCCCCAGGAGGAATCGTACTCCGTGTATGAAGGGAATTACAAGTTGGAAGTGTGGAGGAAGAAAAGGGGCTTTTTGAACCTGATTGACACCAGTGAGATCTAATTCTGGAAACCATTTAACTAGTGAACTCTTAAATTAGCAAGTTCTCCCTACCTACATAGTAATTGAGGTTTTATATACCTTTTGTGTCTCAGGGTTTTGCTTTTAGGTTTATTTTAATTAAACCTGTGAGACAAATGATCAGAGGCTTTGAAGTGAAGATGGAAGTCTGAGTTGAGACAGACAGGTACTGCTGTGGGTGCAGGTACACACAGACCACAGGATTTTAAGGAGATTTTAAGGATTTTAAGGAGAAGGTCTTGAGCATGGGTTCACTCAAGGGTTCACTCAAGGGGAACTGTGGGAGGTTTTGTCAATTGNGGGTCTTGAGCATGATTGGGTTCACTCAAGGGAAACTGTGGGAGGTTTTGTCAATTGAGTTGTGTTTAAAGATTGCAGCACCAGCAGTTTTTGTACATTTATGTTTCAGTTTCTTCCACCTCTGTACTGATAACAGAGATGATTCGTGGCTTGAATAGGAGATAAATGAATCCTTTTCCTTAACAAGGAAAGAAATGCAGTGAGTGGTCACTTACAAAACACCAGTTGCTACCATCTGTGTCTTGGTTATTGAAATTAGTGCTTAAGAGGCATATGAAAAAAGCAAGCTCTTCTCATTTAAGGCTTGTGGAGAGATTAATTTTCACAAACATGATGGAACCTGCTTTAATTCACACCTTTTTAGTTTAGTGAAAGCTGTTGCTTGAACCATTTTATTTCAGAATAGAGTTGTAGAAGTGTATTATTTTGGGTTTTATGAAAACAGCCTCGCTTTTTTCTAAAATATGAACCATTTCAGAGCTAGGCTTGCATTGAGATAAACTGGAAAATATAAACAGAAAAAAAAAGACATTATTTTAATGTGACTGTATATGTAGAACAACTTAGAAGCTGCTTGAAGAACTTCTGGGTTGTGTGTGGGAATGATGTGGATGTATGAGGAAAGAAAGGAGTAGCAAAGTGGGATAGAAGAAAGTCGCCTTTTCAGAAGGTTTTAGGCTTAATCTCCTTTCATATGTTGGCTTTCCTGAAACCAGTCTGAAAAGAGGACGCAGCTTTGTTCCTCACTAAAAACCTTAAAATAAAATATGATGGCACTGTTAGACGTGGTCTGAGGGCTAGAGAGGGTCCCAGCTTTGTCTTCAGGGCAGTTTGACATATTGTCATGCACAAGGGACATGTCTGCATGACAGCTGGTGCCTCAGTTTATCTCCAGGAATACAGAATTTTGCCTGTATGAAGCAGATTGATGGCCTTCTGCAGGTGGGATGTCACTTCTTCCCCTGTGCTCTGAGGAGGGAGACTCTCATGTGAAGGGGACAATGTGACAGGCACTGCTGGGGCCCTGGCACAGCCCCAGGTGACAAAAGCACATCTCGTTTGCAGTTAATCAGGTTAAGCTGAGTAAGCAAAAGACTGTACAAAAGCACCGGGCTCTGCAATAAAGCATCTGTCTTATTTTCCCACCCGAATAAATGGGACTAATTTGCCCTTAGTAGAGCATTATCTGGGCAAAAAAATTCTGTGGGCAGTGTGAGAATAAGTGCTATAATTCACGTTGGCCAGTAATGACTGTCACTTCTTGCAGAAATTCAGTCTTGTTTCCAGATGTCACAAGTGACAGATTTCTTTTGCATCCCTTTGTACGCAGAGAGATTGATGCTAAAGAGTCTAATCATTCTAAAATATTATTGTGTCGTTGTCTCAAAACACATAGTTTGAAGTTTGACAGGGTCAAACACACTTTGGTCTGTGTGGCTCTCTGCCTTTAGAGAAAGGCAAAGAGATTTCATAGCCCCAGGGGGTTGGGAAGAGATGGGGAGATGGTGGGACAGTAAGTGGCACCTTATAGAAGTCATTCAGGTGTTCAGCAGGACACAAAGCCCGTGTTTCTTCAGAGACTTTTGCCTTTCAGTGAGGAGATGCTCAAAGTTTGTATTTCCACAGTGTCATCACTTGTCATTCAGTATGTGTGAAATCTCTATGACTATTTTATCTTTAGAAAAGCAGATCAATATGTAGTTTTTTAACAAGCTAAATACGTACTTCAAGCTGACTCAAAGTCAGAACTTACTGTATCATATTAAAAAATAATGTAAATCTCTTATTTTTGACCAGTTGACCTAGACTAGATTCACATCCAGGGAAGTTAATCTTTGCCATTAGTAAATGTGGCTGCTGAGCATATTTCCATGTTTGGTGTGTGAATTTTCTGCCATGAAGCACTTAGTGATGCACAATGAAGTAGAGATTGCTGGAACCACCATCAATCCAATTTCTGTTTAAATGGCTTCAGTGTGAACCAGAAACAGCAAAAAAGTCAGACAAATGTGAAGGAAAGGTCAGAGAAAAATTAAGGTCCTCAAAATATTTGTGTTTTCTTTCTGCATTTTAAGATTTTTGGAAATAAATGTTAGTGCTTTTTTCTTGGTTTAACTATTTTTAAAAATGGGGAGAAGATCTCTCTCTGTGTAGTAATGTGACATTTTAGACCTACTATTTTCAGTGAGTTTTAGTTAAAGCAAGTTCTAACTCCTCTCTGTCTTACCTTTCTGGTGGAGTGGTACAGCACAAGTGGAGTGTGCATTGCAACACAGATGTTTGATCCTGTTGCATGCTGAGTATATGAGCAGTATTTAGGTTTCCTTTTGCTTCCAGCTACTTCCTACTTCATCATGCAATGAATTATATAAAAAAACTTACCAAAGAAAGTGTTGGTAGGAACAATCTGAAATAAACACCTCCTGTAGGAAATGGGGGATTCTCCATCACTTGCAATCTTGAAATCTGTGCTGGAATGATGAAGAATATTTGTCTTTTGAGTAAAAAATTACAGAAATTATTGTAAGACCTTCTCTACCTTGTGCTACAAAAGATCTGAATGATGTGAGGGGTTCCTTCTGGCCTGGGAGTGTACCACTCCACAGGTGTATAAATAAATTAAGCTATTTACAAATTCACAAGTAAAAGAATTGTTGATGCATTTGCAAAACTTGAGGGAAGGGAATACTCCTTCTTATCTACTCCCCTTTCTACTTATTTCTTGCATGACTCGAAAATCCTGAGGAGGATTTTACTCAGGCTTTAGGGAAAAAGTTTGCTCCAATGTGGTAGCAAATTCATGGAGAATTTCAGCCCAAGGAGATCTCTGAGTCTCTGAAAGCAGGCAAATTTAGGTAAAGTGTTTTGCATGGTTTTGGAGCTAAACAAGCCCTGATGTTCTATAAAATAGAACATTGGGCTATAAAATAGAACATTGGGCTGTAAAATAGAACATTGGGCTATAAAATAGAACGTGGGTCCTTGTGGAAGGAGCTGTGCTGGAGCTGTTCAGGAAGAACTGCAGCCCGTGGGCAGAACTCACATTGGAGAAGTTTGTGGAGGACTCTGTCCCGTGGGAGGGACTCCAGTGGAGCAGGGAAGGAATGTGAGGAGCCCTCCCTGTGCAGGGAAGGAGTGACAGACCAATGTGCAATGAAGTGACTGCAGCCCCCACTCCCCATCCCCCTGGGCTGCTCAGGGGGGATGGGATGGACAAACTGGGGGTGAAGTTAAGCCTGGAAAGTGAGAGAGAGGGGAAAGGTGTTTTAGGTTTTATTTCTTCTTACCCTACTCTGATTTTAATTGGCAATAAATTAAATTAATTTACCAAGCTGAGTCTGTTTTAGCCCATGATGGTAGTTGTTAAGTGATTCCTCCCAGTCCTTCTCTTGACCCATGAACCTTTCAGGATATTTTTCCTCCTGTCCAGTTGAGTCCAGGAGAGTGATAGAGCAGCTTGATGGGCACCTTGATGGTCAGCCATTCCAGAGCTGAAAAATGGTCAGATCTGAAGATCTTAGGAGCCTACTCTTTGAGGTTGACCCTCTTCACTGTTTCAGCCTGGCAGCAGAAATAGTAATGAATGATTTCTTCACGTGCTAGCAATTCTCTTAGCTGGGGAACAAATAAGGGATAGCATTTTTCTGTACAATGTTAACTGTTTTTAGTTTTCCATACTCCTTAACTGTCATATTCCTAGCATGTCTTAATTTTTTGTTGTAAATGTAAGCACTGCTGATCTGCTGTTGCTGAAATGTCTTTTGGTCTTGGGCTGGTTGAGAAAACAATGTTATACTATCCACTTTTTAAATTTTTCATAATACTGAAATAAAACAAAAACAGGATAGAAATTATTACTGATTATAAAAAAGCCTAGAATTTAAAAGTTTTACTGTCTTATTTCGTAACAATGGTACACATAAAGTAAATTTTTTATGGAACACTTGCTAGTAAATGCTTGATTTCAATTACACAGGAGTAATTGCAATCAACTTTCAGTGCAAAGTTAACATATGGAGATAGATGATGGGGAGAAGAAAGTTAAATCTTTCACTGTCATATCATCTTGCTCCTTTAGTGACACATGCTATCTAAAAAACAAGGCAAAAGAACCATGTTAAAAAATGTGAAATGAAAGTAAATACTGCAAATGCAAACTGAGAAGCACTGGGTGCATGAGCAGCCAGATGTGCCCTGCCTTGCTGACTGGGCAGGGTGCCTTAGGAAGAGATATCTGGGAATTTGTGCTTCTCTGAGGGTCAGTTCTGGTCCTCACATGCACTGAGAGGAATAATTTACTGCAGTAGATTGGCCTGAGTAATTTCCTCTAACAGAATCTGCTGCTTTGCAGTTTCCTATGTGAATGTACATCCAGGACAAATGATGGTGTGCAGGGATCTGTTTCCACATTTATTCCTTGCAGCAAGGATGGTGTTGTGAAGAGCTGCTCACACCTACTGTGAGCAGGTACCTACATAGAAGTGTAAGTAGACACGTGAAGCTCTGAAATGTTGTAGGTTTCTAGTGCTTTTGTGAGTTCTTCGTGGCCACATGTTGTTTCAAATATTCTGTAACCATGTAGGTGAGTATCCAGAGCTTTGGAGCCCTGGTAGTTGCACTATTGATGAGAAACAACCCAGAGTTGAATGGTCAGGCCAACTTATTATTTCCTGGTAGGCATAGTATTCACAGTACATGCAGCATCAGGAGGAGGTGGATGTGTGGGGTGGGGATTTTTGTTGTCTGGTCAGAAAAAGAAAAAAAACCCATTTTCCCAGGCTGCCTATGATGTTAGTATCTTGATTTAAATGTTCTGCCTGTCAAGGGAAGAAGGGACTTTTAATGTCTTCAAGTATCCCATGGTTTTAAACACTTCCTCAGGAGGGAGTGTGCAGTGACCCTTGTCTGTGAAACCTTCATGGGTCATTTCCCCTTCTCAAGGTTATTTAAAAAAAAAAAAGCTTCTCTTTCAGGCTACTCCACAGGAGCAAACCAGAGTCCTTATTGACCTTGAGGGACTAGTGTTTTCCATGCTTTCACAGGTGGTTAGTTATGAAGTAAAGTCAGTATTGTGCTGACATTGTTTCCTTGTTATGGGAAAACCTTATGTCACATCACATTTTCTACTGTGCTTTCCTGTCTTTTTAACTAATGACAGGCGGTTGGGTTGCAATAATGAGCAATTAATTGGATCAAATAGGTGCTTCCAGGTGACCAGGTGCTACAGTGCCAGACTGAGCTCCTGGATGTAGATGGGCAACCTGGGGTCTGTCACAGCTCTCATGTGCTCTGGGGTGGGTGTGTGTCTCTCAGCAGTAATTGCAAGTTATCTCACCTTTGGGGGGAGTGAGTCTGAACTGTGCTGCCACATTAGCTGGGGTACCTTTCTCATAAATTGCACAGCTGACACATTTTACAATTATCTTTTGGGAAGAGAAATCATGTTGGTCAGTTGCTTCGATAACATTTTCTGAGAGAAGGAGATAGTGGTGGAACAGAGGTCCTGGCACTGCAGTGCTGCTGGCTCACACTGTAGTTAAGAGTGTTGCTGTCTCCTGCTTGTGACCTTAGACACATTTCTTACTAGTTCTGTCATTATTTTCATAGTTCATGTGAAATGGAGACCTCAGGAGCAATACCACACAAGTCAATAATAAATCTGAAGAAGTACAGAAGTTTAAGGAGTGAAAAAAAGATTTTTCACTTCCAGTTGCTAGAGGTGTATTTATCTGTAATCATAAACTATGAAGACCTATGATCTGGTTGTTTTAGATATAATACATTTATGTGACAACTCCAGTATGCCAAGACTCTGAAGACCAGGTCTCACAGATGTAAGTTAGGTAAAAAGGGAGAGCACAAAGCCTCTTGAAAGCCTGTAGATACTATAAATAACAGTCTTTCCTTTATGTCCTGGGTAACACACACAGAAGTGAATTCAGTGAATATGGGTTTGCTAGGCTCTTCCAGCCACCTTAAATCATGGAATTGTAGACTATCCTGAGTTGGAAGAGACTCACAAGGAGGATTAAAGCCCAGCTACTGGTGCTGCACAGGTCATCCCAAAGAATCACACCATGTTGTCCAAATGCCTCTTGAACTCAGTCAGGCTTGGTGCTGTGACCACTTACCTGGGGATCCTGTTCCAGTGCCCAACCACCCTGTGGAAAAAGAACCTTTTCCTAATACCTGCCTTAAACCTCCCCTGACACAGCTTCATGCCATTCCCTCAGGTCCTGTCACTGATCACCAGAGAGAAGAGATTGGTTCCTACTTCTGCACTTCCCCTCGTGAGGAAATCATAGACCACAACGAGGTGTCCTCTTAAGTTTTCTCTAGGCTGAATAAGCCAAGTGATCTCAGCAGCTCCTCACATGGCTTCCCTGGTAGACTTTGCATCATCTGGACTCCAGGAAAGCCTTTGACACCATCTCCCATAAGATGCTCCTGGGAAAGCTGAGAGCCCAGGCTTGGACAGGCCCAGTCTGCATGGCTGGGCCCACAGAGTGCTGGGGAATGGTGTCTGGTCACTGTAGTGGTGTCCCCCAGGAGAAGGTATCAGCTCCAATCCTACTCAATATCTTTGGGGATCATCTCAATGAGGATATTGAGTCTACAGTTAGTAAATTTGCAGAGCACACCAGGTTGGGTGCTTGTGTCAGTCTGCTGGAGGATAGGAAGGGATCTGGACAGGCTGAACTGGTGGGCTGAGACCAACGGCATGAGGTTCAACAAAACCAAGCTCTGTGTCCTGCACTTTGAGCACAACCAACCCCTGCAGTGCTACAGGCTTGGGACAAAGTGGTTGGAAAGTGGCCCAGTGGAGAAGGAGCTGAGGGTGAATAGCCAGCTGGACAGGAGCCAGCAGTGTGCCCAGGTAGCCAAGAAGGCCAGTGGACATTAGGAAGAGTTTCTTCACTGAAGGGGTGATTAGACAATGGAATGAACTGCCCAGGGAGATGCTGGAGCTCCTTGGAAGCATTTAAGGAAAGCCTCAGTGTGACAATGCCATGGTGTGGTTGACAAGGTGGTGCTCAGTCATAGGTTTGCCTCGATGACCTTGGAGGTCTTTAATCTAATTGGTTCTGTGATCTTTGTAGCCCTCCTTTGGATGCTTTCTAATAGCTTTTTCTTTCTTACATTGTGGTGGACAAAACCGTGCACAGGACTGGCTGGTGACGCTGTGCTTGTTGCTGAATGTCTTCTCTAAACAGTTTCTAATGCCACAGATTTCTTTCTAGTCTAGAAACAAATGTACTCATCTTACTCTTCTTCAGTTTTACTCCCTGGATAGATGGGTCTTGGGTGTAGGATCACAGTTGTGGATACCACTTTTGTAAAGGTGTGAAGAGAGTTTACTTCAAGCTGTTGATTCTGCTGTTGGAATATCTAGTTGATCCACTATCTGAAAGTCAGTGGCTATAAAAAAAGTATTTTATATTTTAGTTACACACTGCTGCATCAAAAACATAGTGAGGCAGAAAAGAGTTGAAAAAATACTGTTACATTTCAGGTTGAGTCACACAACTTCCAGTACAGTACAGATCTTGTAAAGTGAAGTAATCTCCTTCACAAGTCTGTTGTTGAACTGGTATGGTTATTTCAACTATTTATTGACTAAATGAATAATTATTAATAGAGAAATAAATATTTTATTAAAAATACTGGTCACATATTTATTTAAATAAAACATATTTGTTTTAAACAAAGTAGCAGAAAACCCATCCAACACTTCTGGAAGTAGACATAGACTGTTCAGAAATTGTGGATTAATATTAATATGCTGCCAGCAGTGATTTAAGAACTTCACAAAACAATGTAATGGACAATAATTTGTATTGCTGCTCTGAAAAATTCCCAGTTGAAGCATAATTTCAGAATAATGGTCGCATTTCTTTGGAGTCACTGGAAAGTCACTGGGAACTCTGAACCAACATGGGCCTGAACAGTTGATTCCCTCAGTAATTCCCTGCTGATTTGCACCAATGAAATGAAAAGGCTTAAATTGCTTCCTTTCAAGCTTTTCTTTTCTGCAGTAAGAATACTCTAATGTCCAAAATGGTTAAGTGTCTGAAATTACCTTAACAATTCAAAAGCAATAATGTAGCACCTCAAACTGTGATGAAGTACAGCCTTGAACTCACTTCAGTTTTGGATATTACATTTCCATGGCTATATACGTGTCTTCCATACCGTTGACACAAGGGGATAAAAAGGATATTAAAAAGGATTCAACATGAAAGCAGGAGATAATGCAAAGCTGAGTTCTGTGTTATGTTAACTCTCTAGATAACTTCTTGGACTCAGGGAGAGATTAATGTACCCTGCCAACAGGATTGCCTTGCTCCTGGCACACGTGCTGAGGTGTGTTGTTTTATGGGCCAATTCCAAATGCAAGTGTAACACTTTTTTTAAAGTACTATATTTATTGCAAGCTTCTGTTTATTCCCGGCATCCTTCCTTTGTGTCGAGTTCCTGTCATTGCCTGTCTTTGTGAACTTCAGTTGCCTCATTTCCTTGGCTGCTTCCACACTGTGGGATGATGTTCTTCCATCCTGCCCCTGTCCCTCTCTCCCTATCCCACTCCTCTTACGAAGAAAAGTGTCAAAAGGACAGTCAGGAGCTGAGAACAAAAGATGACCTTGTGAGCCATATATATTTTAGAGAGAGTTATTTAAAGATTGGCAGGTGGGACTTTACTTTTTGTACCCAATAGCATTATTTTTCCTTTCTGTACTTTTATAGCAGCCTCTAAACAGGGACCTTTCTGGCCTTTCCCATCACGTTTCAGGATTTCTTAGCCTGTTCAGACTG
Organism: Calyptomena viridis; assembly: GCA_013390005.1. Classification (NCBI taxonomy): domain Eukaryota; kingdom Metazoa; phylum Chordata; class Aves; order Passeriformes; family Eurylaimidae; genus Calyptomena; species Calyptomena viridis. Next base: position 15,886 of record WEIV01009428.1, read on the forward strand.
TGTTGTGTCTTGGCCATGTACAGCTGACCCCAAGAGAGGACTTTTAGAGAAGGCTTTAAACACTTGTGTGAGCTCATCTTTTCCTTCTGTATTCAGGCAGAGCCTGGTGAAATGAGGCTCTTGAGCTTATAAATGCCCAGGAAAGAGATAATAAAGAAACTGCACCCCAGTCATAACTGATGCTTTTTTGATTCAGTAGGATGCTTCTTGACATTGTGCAAGAGCATAGGAGAAGCAATTTCCATGGGAATTCCTTATGCATTAGATACCCTGAAGTGTCTGTGCACACCTGAAATGCTGTAACTTGGGGTTTACTTAAAAGATTGGTGAATTTATCATGATCTTTAGTAGCACCTCTGCAGCAGGTAACTTTATTTAACACTTAAATACCTGGAGAAGCACTACACTTCTGTAAAACCGACTTGCTCAGGATTTAAAATCAGGTTTATAAAAAAATGTGGGTATTGAGCTTTAGAGTATTAATCTAAATCACGTGTCTTTCCACCATATCATAGGTGCATGACTACAGAAGGGAAATGCCATTTCAAACCGTGGGTTTAGTTGCTTTCCTGAACTTTCATGTACACCAGGACACTTCTTGCACAGCCACGTGCTGCTCTCCTTGAAGCCTCAGGTTCTGCAGAGAGGCAGCTCTTGGTTTAGCACACACTGCAGTAGAGATCTGAGGTCCTCATGTAGTTAAAGATTAGGTGATAGTAGTTGGCAGGATTATCTTTAAAAAGAGCTATAGAAGTAGCCTCTTGATGTGAGGTTTAACTTGGGGTCTTTGTATGTTCTTTTTTTCTAATGAAAATTGTGATTGAAAGAAATGAGGTTTTGAATCAGACCACAATTTTTTTGAAGAATATACATAGAATTATACAGCAGTAATTGCTGGTGAAAAACTCCACACAGCAGTTTTGTCTGGTAAAGTAAGATTATTCTGAGAATAATAAAATCTGAGAATAATAAAATCTGAGAATAATAAAATCTGAGAATAATATTTATCTGAGAATAATAAATTTATCTGAGAATAATAAAAAAATAAAAAAAACAAAATAATAAAAATAATAAAAATTTAATCTGAGAAAGTATGGGAGCCACTCAAAAAGCTTACTATCCTGTCAATAATACCAGCATCTTGAAGAAACATTCAGGCAAGGGTAAATTCTAATATACTCTTATATAAGCTATATTATAATATATTAATATATTACTCTTGTATTAATTCTAATATACTCATATATTTACACAAGATTTTCAAAATTGTTCTTGAAATATGCAGTAGGAGGAACACACTGTAATTCACATGCTGCTTCAGATTTATGGTGTAGTTGCAAGACAGACATTCAGTGCTAGTTTTTTAAGCCTCTGAGAAAAATACCAGTGAATAATAACAGTATAGGAGAAAAATAAACGTTGAGAAATATTTTCCCATTTCACAGAAAAAGTTTATGTAGTTGCAAAAATTACAGAACAGTTGCCCTGTCATGTATTCCAACAGTGAATTTACATTTTGCTGTGAATCTCATTTTGAACTACCTTTGTAGTGTCAGAAGAATGTCTGTTTGCAAAAGGAGAGTAGAGAGTAGATAATAAGAGGCTGTAATGAAGGTCTGGGATCAGATTTTCTATTTTTTGGAGTATGTTGTTAATAAAAAACTTGTTTTTTTTTTCCTCAGTTTTCTTATTTTCTATTACTTTCTCCTATTTTGCTTGCTTTTTCTTTTTCTTCCCCAAAGCCATTCAAACCTAGTTTTTCCTTATATTTCACTTGATGATACTTTCCTCTTGCTCTGCCTCCAACTTGGTTGATCTCTTTGCATCTGATTTGGCTGATGCTAGAGGTGATCATACATGATGCAGTGTATGGAGAAAAAAAAATTAAAAGCCATTGCTGTGTTCCATTATTGGCATGATTTAACCTGCAGGCAGCTCATACAGTTAAACTGAACCTCCTTGTCTTTCCCTAAATGTTTGTTCAGGTAGGAGTGTATGGCAAGTGCTTTATTTTGGGAACATAACAACACCTTCCAACACTGTGACCCGTTTTGCTTCCTCTGTGTATCTTCTAATGAGACTGATGGCATCAGCCTTTCAAGAAATGGGCTGAACTTGCCCTGCCTTGAAAGAGGTGCTGGACAGTTCATACTTTTTGTGTAAACTTTTGTGCTGTAGTCTCCTGATTCAGTCTTTGTTGTGAGTAGAATATTTCAGAACAAAGAAAATAGAGGGGTGGCACATGACAGTATGGATGGTTTCACACTTCTCTGAAGGTGTCTGGAGCCTTTTGGTTCAGGTGAGGTGCAGAACATCCTTTCTTACTTGTTAGAACCAGATCGAGAAATGCAAAAAGCACATTTTCTTGTGAGCACTAACCTGTGAGCCTTTATTTGGTATTAGGTTTGTCACAGCCTCCACCACTGACACTTGGGGTGGTCTGGTTCTTTCTAGTTGTAAACCCTGTTTTTTTTTGTCTTGCCATGGTCTCATGAGGATTACTGGAGTAACAACTTGGAAAAATCTAGAGTACAGCAGTAGGAATGGACACAATAAGAATTGGAGGCACAGTCTGGTGTTCCAGGGGAGCATGCTGGAACATTCCATGTGTGCCCGCTGTTCCCCCAGAGTGGCTGGCTTTGGCTTCATCACCAAGTGTGTGCTTTTAATTGATCTTCTGTTTTCTGTGGTTCATAAGGCACGTTTTTGAGTGAGGATTCGAGAAAAACCTACCCAGGGATTCAAGTCTATTTATTAGTATAAGAGCTAACAGCCTGGAAAGAAAAGGGCTGTATTTGTGAGAGAGATGCAGCTGTCAGAGGATATAATGGAGTTTGGATGAAACACAATTTTCCCATGTGTGGATTCCTGCTCTTCAAGTACTTTCTGGCTCATTCCTAACTAAGACAGAGATTAATGCTTGTCTGGATGAAAAATTTGTTCCTTGGAAGGATCTAAATTCTTCATGGATGTACACAATAATTTGTAGTTAACTCACTTGACAGCCTGGCACATCCCAGTGTGGTCCTGCATGGTGTAAATCAATGTGATTGGTACTGATATTTTGCTTTGTATATCCTGGTTCATTTAATTGGGGTGGCATGTAAACAAGGAGCAGGAGGCACCCACCCGTGTGAAATCATTTAATTTCTGATGCAAGATTAACAGTATAAAGATTTGTCAGCATTTTTTTTCAGTGGGAGGGCTTTAATAATTGAAGCCACATCCCTCTTAGCTACATTTACAAAAGCCTAAGTGTGGCTGGAGCTGTGCAAACACAGTGGGCTTTGTTCATTTAATCCATCTGGCTGCACTGTAAATTGCTGTAAATTACTATGTAATTGTAAATTACTGTGCCTCCTGTTGGCATAGGCTGTGTTTCCATTGGCTGCTCTTGTGACATACCTGTACATGAGAAGCTTACAGGTTTTGAATGTAATGTTTTTCAAAACATGTGACTGCACTGTGCAAAAGGTGGAGACTGTGAAACACAACATTACTTTTCCAAATGAAGAGAGTACACACTGATTTATGATTGTGCTTGCTTAATTTTAATTAAAATTAAATGAAGCAATTTAATTTAATTAAATTTAATTTTTAATTGCAAAAGGATTTTTTTTTGTTTTGCTCTACACATGTGTTTACCTATGTTTTGAGTGAATGTGGTATCTTCTCTGACTTTTTCACTCTCAAGGAGCTTAGAGAAAAAATTTCCTTGTCTCTAATCCTTAATGTTGGAAACTACAGGAAGGAGTGGTGTGGACAGACCCATAACAAGTCTGAGTGACTCAGCCATTTAAAAGATAGATAAAATGGAATTTAAAAACATAATGTTCTCTAAATGTTCATTATTCCATTCAGACACTCTTTAATAAAACTGAAACTAACGTTTGAGCATTTTGAATATTCCGTTGAAACCTAAATTATGCTCAAGTTTGCTCCTATCTGCACTAGTTCTTTTATATAACAGTGTGGAGGTATCTAACTCATCTCTTTCTTTTTTTTCCTCCTAGTTAATGGTCTAATGACACTTGGATTCACAGGTGAGCTTTACTTGAAAAATTCAAACTTCTGTTTCTGAATTGTTAATGGCTGCCATTTGAGAAAAGCTTCCATCCTATCTTATCTCAGTCAACTCTCATGCATTTTTTACAACTGGTCTTGTCCATCTGCTATATAAAGAGAGAGTGTTGTGGTGTTTTATAAAGGTCATTCTCAGTAGTGATGGCAAAAGTGTAAAATTAGGCATTATTTTGAACCCATTTAGTCAAGCATTTAAATGGAAACTCCTATGTGGTCGGGTGGTTGTCAGATGACACAGAGATTTTCTCTATAACCCTGCAAAATATAGAAGTTTTAAAGAGAGACAATCAAACTCACCAAGACCATGGAGAACCCACTTAAGGGAAGGGGCTGGAGTAAATTGTCAGCACACATGACATAGTGGAGGAGAAACTTGTATTCTGTTGGATTTATACAGTTATAAATCAAATGGTAGCTGGCTGTTTAGAATACCCTGCCAGAAAAAGCAGCTTTGCTTAACTTTTGTCAAAGTGTCAGTGCAGGATTTAAGTTGCCAGCTTTGGAATTTTAAAGCTTGATACAAATTTCAATTTCACCCTCCCCCACTGAACCAAAAAAAAAAAAAATTCCTCAAAGGGAAGGGAAGAGGAAAAGGAAAAATTATTTATTGACAAATATACAATACAAGAGCAACTAAGCCAATGATA
>WEIV01009428.1:20810-34825 GCA_013390005.1 Calyptomena viridis
AAAAAAAATTTCCCTAAGCCCGGGGGGGGGGAGGGGGAAAACAACTCCCCGACTGAAGAAAAAAAACCTCAACGTTGGCAACTCAGAAGAAAAACAGGAGCCACGAAATCTCTGACCTTCAGAACACGGGACTGTTTTGACAAAGTTTGTTTTTTCTTGCTGGGTTTTCTCTTCACTCTCTAGTTCAGTTTTAGAGGCATGAAATAAGGATATGAGATACATATAAAGCCACTCCAAGACAATGTGAAGGCAAAATGCTGATGTGGCCAGATGTGGTGGCTGCTCCTGTTTGTCACACAGCATCCCAGGGACAGTGACTTCCCAGGACAACGAGTCGGCTGCAGCAGCTGGACATAAATTGCAAGGTGGTCCTGACCAGGTTCACCTCTCAATCCTGTTCCAAAATCACATCCCCCATTTGGAACAGAGACGTTCAGGTTTCTGGTGGGTGGCTGGGCTGTGATGGGGAGCCTGAAACCATCCTCTTGCTGTGGGTTTTTTGGTTGTTTTACTGGACAGTAGGGAAAGGTGTCATGAGCACAGCTCCTTACTTCTCATCAAGCAAAGTCTTGCATGGTTTTGACCACAGTTCATCTGGCACAAAACATCAGAACCACCAGCTCTTCTCAGCAGGGATGGGATCCTGCTTTCAGAGTAACTAATACAAGGAAAGGAAATATCTTCTCTCCCTGGTGTAAAGAGGTTCTTAGTGAAAATGTGGGTCCAGAAGAAAGAGATGCAAGACCTGATTCCACTGAGACTTCTGTTTTTCTTAGGATTAAGTGATCTGTTCACCTTGGCTTTATTCTTAAAGAAAAAGCTGTTCCTCCCGAGTTCTCAGGAGGATTGCCTTATATACAGGTTTATTAGGGTTGTAGTTTTGTTCAGGTAAATCTATTTCTCAGATTTGTGCTGCTGTGAAGAGAAGAAATTACACTGGCGTTTTTTCTGACTACTTTAATTTAGGCATTTGTATTAAATATGTTTATATACATATATTTACAGGTAATATTTAATGTTCTACAAAATGTATGCATTTTTTATACACAAGAACAGTCAAAATAGTGGCATCTATGAAGGTAAAGCAAGACATATTTAATGGCTTAATTAATTTAGTTTAAATTTATGCAAAAATGTACTTTATTTTCTAAAATTGCTTAGAAAATTGAATACTATGTATACAACAGTATAAGTGACAAAGAGAATTGTGTGAAGGAGCTTGAGTGATGTGTTTGTGCTTCTGTTTCAGTGTTTGTGCAGTGCTTTAAGGTACTTCTGATTTTACCTAGGTGCACGTCAAAGGACTGATCTCTGCAATGAATCTCTCATGTTAGAAAAGTTGCCTGCCTGTGGAAAATCCTTCGAAGAGATGATGAAGAGAGTGGACTCTAAAAAGTGGTGCAACCTGACAGAATTTATCACGTAAGAGTTAGTTTTGGTTTTAATATATTCCTAATGTGTGTCCAATGTTTGTGTTCCAGATAAATTGAAAACCTCAGTATTTGGTTGCCAGTGGCAGAGGGCTAAGCTTAAGAAATCATTAAGTTCCAACTTCCCTGCTCTGGGCAGAGACTCATAAAGGTTTATTTATTCCAGCTCATTGGAGGAGCCCTGACAAATGGGACCAAACCACTTCTTTCTTTGGAGTAATCTGACAAATTAATGAAAAACTGGTCTATCTAGCAATAGGCACTTAAAATTCAGATACTGCAACTTGGTAGTATTAGTTTACATTGATTTTACATCTAGCCTCCAGCAGTGACAATTAATCAATGTGGATCAGATAATGGGTTAAACTGCTTACCTTAAGAGGGACTTAAGCTGTTAACTGTGGCCTCTTGCAATCAGAGACACTCAGCTCTTGACTCCAAGTGTTTGTTTCTTCCACTGCCACGTGGCATCGAGAGTGAGAACCACCCATTCTGTTTGGGTGAAAGACTGCCAGCAGTGAGGGTGACATTATTATTCTCTTGTTCTGTAGTTGCTGGAGGTGTTTAAATGTCTCTCTGTAAAGCTGTGGATTTCAGACTCTGCTCTGGAGGAAACTCACAGGGCTCGTGTAATTGTGTCATTTTTGGCTTTGTGGAGCCACTTCTTACAGCCATGTGTGCTCATCATAATGTTTGCTTTTGAGGAGTGCTGAGCACCCTCTACATCAGCTGAAATCAGAGGAAACTGCAGGTGTTCAGCACTTCAGAAAATGAGACTCGAGTGAACCTCGGGTGGAGCCTGAAGCAGAACATCTTGCTGGATTTACAACTGTGCTGGTGCCGTTTTTGGAGGCTGTTCCTGAGGCAGAGGAGCCACAGGCCAGTTGTAACCATGCCTTTTACAGTCATTTAGCCCTAGGTATATTCTTGTATCATCACTGGTCTTATCTCCTATTTAATACCATGTCATGTGATGCAGGATTTTAACTACTGACCACAAACAGATAATGAAGTGTTGGACTTCAGTTCTGTGTTGCAGCAGTTCCCCAGGACTCTCTTACTGCTCACATCTGCTTTGAAATCTGTTGCTAATGTTTCATAATCTGACAGCATATTAACAATTTAGATTTTATTCCTTCTTAGCACATTTATTTACGCATTTATTTACAACATTGCAATCTTCTAGAAGGTAGATTCTTAAAACTCATGGCACTGGAGTAAAAGATGCACTCACTCATCTCTCTCCAGTTAAGGGGAGGAGCAAGAGGAGGAATAAACTTGCAGAAATTGCATTTAAATCTGAGAGAGAAACGTGTGTATACGAAGAAAAAGAAAACCCTTGCGGTGCTGGTACTGCTAAATTTATTTATAAATATCTGCATGTTATGAAGCAATAATTTTAATTTTGCAACTCCTCTAGGTACAAGATGTTTCATTTATTTTGAGAGAAGCCCTGTAATTTTGTTCCATCTTATGTTCATTACAATTGTTCTTTGCTGATATCTTGTTCATATGCCAAGTATCCTCAACTAAAGGCACTACTTGAAGCAGAGAAAAGTACCTATAGGAGTCAAAATATTAAACTGTGCTTTTCTTAACACAGGTAAGAAACAGGCAGGTTTTTGCAGGACTTGTGCTAAAATTTCTTCAATAATTGGAAGATTTTGGTGCAAGATTTTTTCAAAGTTTGCAGGTGACTGAAATCTCTGAGTTCTCCTGATTTCCAATTTGTAGCAGTGAATTTGTGCCAATGAACTCTGTGTGCTTGATGGAGGCACGTGTGGTGGAGAACATAAAGTAGCCTAAAAGAACTGGAACTGCACAATATAGGACGAGATACCAACCCTAGAGATGTTGCTAAGAACTGTAATTATGAGTTAATGAGATCTCGTGCTGCTGTTTTGAGGAGACGTAGTGTGAATTGGTGGAAAACTACTGAGCTGGGCTGTAGGGTATATAAAGCTTGTTAGAATGTTCAATAAATTATCTTCAATCCTGGTTGGAGTCCATGCCTCATACGTCACACCCATCAGTCAAGAATCCACTTTGCTTTTTATCTGTTCCAGTTGCACTTTCCCTTTGGTGTCGTTTTCATTCCCTGTACAAGAAAATTCTTGGTTTTTCTGGAGAAGTTGGTCATTCTGAGGTTTTGCTCATTTTTCCTCAAAAGCAGTACCAGAAGAATTCAAGCCTCTTCCAGAAGAAAAATCTTTTAAATTTTTACATAATACACATTTTTAAAAAGCTTCTTTCTATCTCTCATGTTTCAAGTTCTACTTTGGAAGGGAGTAGTGGAAAGAATTTGTTTTGAAATTTATCTCCTAAATCAAGGATTAATCAAGCATTATAAGTCTGATTACGAACTCATTGTAAGGGTTCATTGCACTGAAGAAGCAGCTGACTTGCATCTACCTTGAAGAATTTTACTCTTCTGAGAATAGATGTTTTATTTGATGTCATGCTTCATATAACAAGCATATGGTATCATAGAAGGGCCTTGGGTGAGAAGAAATCCTTAAGTTCCAACCTCCCTGCTCTGGGCAGAGACTCATAAAGGTTTATTTATTCCAGCTCATTGGAGGAGCCCTGACAAATGAGACCAAACCACTTCTTTCTTTGGAGTAATCTGACAAATTAATGAAAATCTGGTATATCTAGCCATAGGCACTTAAAATTCAGATACTGCAACTTGGTAGTATTAGTTTACATTGATTTTACATCTAGCCTCCAGCAGTGACAATTAATCAATGTGGATCAGATAATGGGTTAAACTGCAAGTTTTGTAGAAAAGAAACTGTTTCTTCATACAGTAATTTCTGCATGGAGCTTTTTACTTAGAAAGAGTTTGCAAAATCTTTGCATCCTATATCAAAGTGTTAATGGAAATCTGCTTTTTTCTGAATTCTTTGTTTCGTGAAACAGTTTTAGCTCTTTAGTCTAAATGGCTGCCCTTGGTTCTGGGATTGTAAATAGCAATTATCTGCAGTGCTTCACTGTTTGGCCAAACATTTGTGAGAGACACTGCAGTGACTTCAATTTGCTGTGACTTAATGATACTGTAAGATTTTCTGACAGCTCTGACATTCTTAACAAACTTGTGTTCTTTAAAAAGCAGTCTTTTGACTGGTTTTAAGCAGAGAAGGCTCCTGTGTGCAGCAGCTGGTGCTGCAAACCAGTATAAGAGTTGTAGCCTCTTATATTGATAGCTGATATTGATCTTGCAGGAAATGTATAATGATCACATACAAACAGTAAAATCTGATCTTGCAGGAAATGTATAATGATCACATACAAACAGTAAAATCTGATCTTGCAGGAAATGTATAATGATCACATACAAACAGTAAAATCTGATCTTGCAGGAAATGTATAATGATCACATACAAACAGTAAAATCTGATCTTGCAGGAAATGTATAATGATCACATACAAACAGTAAAATCTGATCTTGCAGGAAATGTATAATAATCACATACAAACACTAAAATCTCGGGTTGGGTTTTAGAAGCCTGATCAGTAGAAAGTTTCCCTATGGTTTTTGCATTTTTTGGTGAGGATTCCCAGAGAAGTTAGGATACAAGTACTCTGGGTCAGGTGGTTGAAAGCTATTCAAAAGCTTAAATATGATGGGGGATCAAAATGGGATTTTAAAATATTTTGTCATTTAGACATGGGTTTCAGTGGTTCCTGGTTGGATATGGGAATATGAAGGGCAACCACAAGCACCTTACAAGAAAGGTAAAGCACAGCTGGAGACTTTGACAGAAGAGGAGGGAGTTGCTGATGCCTTTAGGTTATTCAGAAGGGAGCTGTGGAGATGAAAATACAACTAGGTGGTTTAAAAGACAGGAAATTATGGTACATGGAAAGTGAACAAGCAGAGACTGAAGTGTGGGTGAAAAGTATAAAGGGATTAGAAAAAGCAAATATACTTTTCATTTGCCAGGAGACTGGAAATTACAGAAAGGTTTTTATTTTTCACATGTAATAGTTTTGTTATTTTATATCTATTTATAATAACATATATAGTTCTGCATTACACATAATAAAAAATGCATTATATTTTTATAATACCTTCTTAATATTTAGCAATTGCAGCTGAATATGTAAAATCTGCTACTGTCCACAAACCAAAGTCCATTAGTAACAGTCAAGTTTTTTTCACTGTGCTGTGTTAAATCCTGGGGTGGTTAAATTGGGACTACAGTTGAGAGGCCAGGTATGACTAAATCCTGAAGCAAGTGGCCAGATGAAGATGGGAGCACCCAGAGCTGTCTTACATGAACCTAAAAAAATGTTGCTTATTCTAATGACTTAGATTACTTTCTATTCTTAGCTCATGAAAGGGTTTTCCAAATACTTCTAATTGGATGCTGGAAACAATTTAGCAAGAACAAACAGTCTCTAAACAAATCTGTGTGTGTCTCCCAGGCTTAACCCCTGTGGAAATATGGGACCACAATGTGCTAATCCTGATTCTCAGTGGCTTGTTAAGCTTTTGGCCTGCACCCAAGCACCATTCTCCTCTCTTCTGTGTCCCTATTTCCTAGTGCAGTTATTAGCATTTCTGTAATTTTGAGGCCAGAAGGATTGCTATGGCCATCTGGCCCACTGTTCAACAATACAGGCCATGCAATCTGCCCAGTAGTCACTATTTTAAACCTTGTAGGAGTAAGTGAATGTATTATGGGAAGGCATCAACTATTCATTTAAAAGATTAGCATTGATCCATTACATGTCTATATATAGATTGTTCCAATTGGTTTTACTTTGTGCTGTTCACAATCAGAGGAAGATATGTCTTATTTCTCAACAGTTTGACTTCAGTTCCCTGTGCTTATCCTTATTACATGTTTCACAGATAGACTAAAATTCCTTCTTTTGTCAGAAATCATTTTTTCCCGAGTACAATATGGCCACTTTCAAGTTATCTTTCAATCACTATTATTAAATTAATATCAAATTTTTTAGCCTGTCATAATAGTGCAGGTGCTTCTTGAACTCTTGCAAGTTTTTGCAACTCGTCTTTTGGAGAGTGGATTCCAGTGTAGAATTGAACATTTTGCCTAGCAGTGGTTTGTATGGTGTATGTACTGACTCCCTGCTTTTTCCTCTAATCCTGCTGGTTATTCAGCATTGTTCTTCTGCCAAAATATCTGTATGTTGCATTAACCCTCATAGCTACCTAATAATTCCAGGAGGACATGGTCTACAAGCTGTAAATTATTGTAATGATAGTTTGTTTTCAAGTTCCATTTATTTTTAATTCAAGGGCTACCACTGATTTTTAATGTTTTGGGTTTTCTTCCCCCATGTTTTTAACAAAGTTTGGCAAAAAATTCCATGATCAGAAGTGATTATAAGGAATTATGTGGTATCTCATCACAAAATTCTCACAAGATCGATTTTAAAAATCCTGTTTTAGACTCTGTATTTCTAGTTGATTGACTGCTGTGAGAGCAAACACTACAGAAGTAACACAGATCTGTGTGGTGTGTCAATGCAAAAAGCTTCAGTGACATATAACAAAAAAAGGACATAATCTTTAATTAGGAAGTTTTATTTAGTGAATCCAATAAGACTTGATATCATATGCTTTAATCTTCACTATTGGATATTCCTTTGTTACATTCACTACATACAGGATTATACTACTTTTTTGGTTTTTTTCCACATGATCATCCAGTAATTCCATAAAAAGACAGTACTTAAAGAAAAACCTGTCCAAACTGAACTGTACTGTAGCACGAGCCAGTCAGCATTCCTGATTTTATTGCATCATTTTATCTAAAAATAAAATATTTTAGGTGGTAGCAATAGGGCTGATGGCACTGCTTTCTGATAGTCACATACTTTCTTTTGTTGACACACTGCTGATCACCTCCTCTGTTTAGAAGTGTGTGGACATTATTATCACTGATTCAGGCTTTCAGTTTTGCTGCAATAAGAATGATTAGGCTGTAAGAATACAGAGAAATAATAAAATGGTCGCTGCTGGAATAGCAAAGATGACAGTAACAGATATTTGGTCATAGGCTTCCTCCTGTCTTCGATTGAAATGTGAACAGTTGGTGCTTAATTTCCTCAGCTGCCAAAGGAACCTGTTTTGGCCAAATGCACATAGTGTGTCTGGGCCCCTGGACAGCAGATGCCAATAAAGAACATGAACCTATTGCCATCACTCAGGAAAGGGTATCAAAAGGGAATCAAAATTATCAAAATATCTCGCATTCAATAAATGAAATAATAATTGATAACAATATCCATCAGATAGTGCTTTTGTGTAATTTTTAGTGTTTCTAGTCCTCTAAACATTTGCTGAGTGGGCAGGGCAGCCTCAGTAGCTGTTTGCTGTTGGACTGAAATTTAGGATTTGGTTGTTCTTGTTGATCTAGTTAAGTGTCATCTACTTCAGTGTGAGGCATAGTGTTATTTCAAGCCACTACTACTATTGCAGCAGCCACCTCACAAGGATATAGGGTTGCATACCTGCTACCCTGGGAGCTCCCACTTAGTCATGCCATGTTTGCCAGCCAAGGAATAGTTCTGGATGTAGAGTCCAAGGGTGAAATAGCAATTTGTGTTTCGGAAGAGAGATGTAGCAAAGCAGTGCATGTAACACATGTTAGATCTGGCTTTTCTGCTTTTTGCCTCATGAAGCCTGTTTTCACAGCTCTAATTTGCTGTGAGGCAGTGGCTGTGTGGCACTGCTTTATGGCACACGGATTCTGATTTTTCCAAAGTTTTAAATTTCAGTTCTTAGTAGAATAGGAGAGGACAAAATTTTTCTTTAACTATATGTCTGAAGCAGATTTATTGCAAGTACGTGTGTACCTGATGGAATTCCCTGCTTTGCTGTGAGCATTTTCAAAGGTCTGTGCACACACTGAACAACTTTCTTTTTTCTGTACAGCCTTAGTGTAGTTTTCCTACACCACTTTACATGAAAAATGAATTCTATTAAAAGAGGCAATAGGTTTCAGTCCTGTTGAAGTGACAAAGGAGTCCACCCATGTTCTGTACAGATGCTGAGGATTTGCAGAAGGAATTAAGGGAAAAAAATCTGTGTGACTGAAGCCAAATTTGATGTAATGTTCTGGAAAAGTAATCCTAAAGCTGTTGCTCAATTTTTAAATTCAATGGGAGTTTTGCCTGTTACCATTTGGCCCAACTAAGCTAATAATAAAAGTGCCTAGTTTTCAAAGAAACTTAGTAAAATATTACATAAGAGAAAGCCAGATGACATTAATGCGAAAGCAAACTGGGAGAAACATGTGCAGTCCAAGATGAGATTATATGCCCCCACTTCACAAAGCTGGGAGCTAATAACCTCTGCTGGCTGAGGATGTGTGTAAGAACCCTCCAAAGTGAGCCATTTTCTTGCTCAGTTATCTTAAGTTCTTTCATCTTCCCCACTGACTGCTGCACAAAGCCTCATCTTGATGCTGAGCAGTGATTGCATCCAGCTGCTAATGTCAAAACTTGTACAGAAGAGGAATGTGCTGTGAAAGCCACAGAATTGCAGAATGGGTTGGGTTGGAAGGAACCTTAGAGATCATTTGGTTCCAAGCTGTGAGCAGGGACACTTTCCACTAAGCCAGGTTCCTCAAAGCCTCGTCCAACCTGTCCTTGAACACTTCCAGGGCTGTGGCATCCACAGCTTCTCTGGGCAACCTGTGCCAGACAGTAAAGAATTCCTTCCTTATATTTAATCTAAACTTGCCCTCTTTCAGTTTGAAGCCATTTCCCCTTGTCTGATCATTACAGGCCCTTGTAAATGATCCCTCTCCTGCTCTCCTGTAGGCCCCGTTTAGGGACTGGAAGGTACTGGAAGGCTGCTGAAAGGCCTTCTCAAAGCCTTCTATTTTGCAGGCTGAACAACTCCAACTCTTTCAGCCTGTCTTCATAGGAAATGTGCTCCAGCACTTTGATGTTTGTGGCCTTCCTCTGGTCTTGCTCCCACAGATCCACATCCTTCCAGTGTACAGGGTGCCAGAGCTGGATGCAACGCTCCAGGTGAGGTCTCACCAGAACAGAGGAGCAGAATCATCTCCCTCATCCTGCTGTCCACGACTCTTTTCATGCAGCCCAGGACATGGTTGGCTTTCTGGGCTGCAAACACACTTTGCTGGCTCATGTTGCTCTTCTGAGCCACAAACACCCCCAAGTCCTTCTCCCCAGGGCTGCTCTCAATCCATTCTCTACCCAACCTGTAGTTTTGCTTGGAATTGCCCCAGCCCAGATGCAGCACCTTGCACTTTGCCTGGTTTAATTTCATGGGGTTCACATGGACCAACCTCTCAGGCCTGTCCAGGTCCTTCTGGGTGGCATCCCTTCCCTCCAGCATGTTGACTGCACTGCACAGCTTGGTGTTGTTGGCAGACTTGCTGAGGGAGCACTCAGTCCCACTGCCCACATCCCTGAGAAAGGTGTTAAACAGTGCCAGTCCCAATACCAAGCCCTGAGGAACACTGCTTGTCACTTGTCTCCTCTTGGACATCCAACCATTGTGCACATTGACCATCCAGCCAATTCCTTATGTACTGAGTGCTCCCGTCAGCTCAATGTCTCTCCAGTGTAGAGACAAGGCTGTTATGTAGGTCAGTGTCAAATGCTTTGCACAACTACAGGTTGATGATGCCAGTTCTTTTCTCATCCACCAGTGCTGTAACCCTTCATAGAGAAAGCTGCCAAATTTTTCAGGCATGATTTGCCCTTAGTGAAGCCATGTGGGCTGTCACCAGTCACCTCCTTATTTTTCACGTGACTTGGCATCGTTTTCAGCAGGATTTGGTCTGTGATCCTCCTGGGCACTGGGGTGATACTAACTGGCCTGTAGTTCCCCAAGTCTTCCTTATTTCCCTTTTTAAAAATGAGGGTTATGTTTCCTCTTTTCCAGGTAGTGGGAACTTCATCAAACTGCTGTGACCTCTCAAATGTGATGGATAGTGGCTTGGCCACTTCCTCTGCCAGTTTTTCAGGAGCTGTGATGCATTTTATCAGGTCCCATGGACCTTCAGGTTCCTTAAATGGTTTTGAACCTTATCTTCTCCTACTGTGGTTACTTCTTTGTTCACCAAGTCCCTGCTTTGCCTTTTGTGAATTGAGCATTTATACTGGAGCATTTGCCAGTGAAGACCAAGGCAAAAGTCATTGAGTACCTCTGCTTTCTCACTTCCTGGGTCACCACTTCTTTCTTCTTCTTCCAGATAGAGTTCACATGTTCCCTAGTATCCAATCTCAGTATAAATCCCTAGTGAAAATCTTACAGTTTACCTTGGGCAAAGTCATGCTAAAAATGCTGCAAATCACAAATGTGCTTGCCCAACAAAAGGTCATCGTGTTGTTGCTTGCCCTCCAGATTATTTTCTGCTATGTTTTTGCCTGAAGTTTTGTAGGTGTCTGAAGAGTAATTCCTGTTTTTTTTTCCCCTGGAGATTTACTTGGAAGGGGAACCAAAATTCCTTATTTAGTTTGCTGTGAGGCCTCCAAATTTTGTCAGTTCAGATTTTGTAGAAGAAAATATTCTTTGTCAGCTTAGTGTCTCTGCAAAGGAAGTTCGAGTAAACCTGCACCTTTTGTGGCCACATGTCAGTGTAGCTTATTTACCATTATGTGTCTTGGGATATAGAAAAAGGACTGGTGTGGGAGCTGCTGGCATTTGGTGTTTTTTGGTGGGGTTGTCTTCCTTTGATCTCATACAGATACAGTTGCTGCTTTTTTTAAGGTCTCAGCTAAATGCAGATAATGCTGATATTTAACCCTTGCTACCTGTGTATTTCTTTAACCTCTCTGCATATCAAAACTTGCAGTAATTTTGTATAGAAAATTTCTATAAAAACTCCTAAAGGTCATGGCAGCAGAAGCAAAACCAGGCTGGCAATAGTTACCCACAAGAACCTGTTATTTTCCTTCTGTGACTCATGCCTTTCTTTTCAAAAGCAAAGCAAAGCATGTTATAAATCAGTTAGGTGTGAGCAAATAAAACAATGGAAAAGAATGTCGTGTTCAAACAGTTGTGTTGCCATCATGCTGATAGCTGGCAATAGCAATTTTTAGTTGCAGAAATAGCAATGTTTGCCATCTATTATTTAAAAAATTGGGAATGAAAGAAACCTGAAGTTTATAAAGCTTCACTAAATTGCCAGGTACAGGGCTGTGCCATGTTACATGATCCAGAAGGGTGGTGAAAAACATGCATGAATATTGAATTTTTAATGAATTATTCTGACTTCTGAATTATAATGATGCATTAAGAACATTGGCATTTATGAGTTCTGTGATGCTCTGCAGACCACTTCACTTATGAATCCAAAGCCATCACTTTGTTTTGTAGCATATTATGGACATTTTGCTACGAACTAGCAAACCTTATCAACTTTTCATCTGATGAGATTTCTTGAGTTTTCATTGTAGATGCTGAAAAATCTTACTTTCAACAAACAAAGTTTTCCTTTGTTTGAGTTCAGTAGAAACCAGTAAATAAGTTTAATGTACATGATAAGGAGAAATTTGCCAGTGTTTTGGGAGGCTGCTGAACTAAATACACAAACTACCAAGAGCTCAGATTTGGTGAACTAGAACTATGTATTTGTTATTTATACCACAAGATATATATTTCTATCTATATATTTATATTTGTACCACAATGTTGTCATTGCAGTCTACAAAAGCCACAATTCAGGGACATCAGTGCTGAGGAATGGGGAGAAGAGAAAATTATTGGAGTTTGTTTGTCATCAAGAATAATTGTTTCTTTCTTGTGAAACCACTGGAGATACTTGAGCTTCCTTTGTGAAAACAATGATCACTGTATCATGCCAGAATAGTGTGCTTTTTTAGCCCATTCTCCATCTTTCAAGGTTTTTAGGAGCTCAAACCCTTCTGTTCTTCAATTGACAAAGACTTTTGCAAATCTTTGTGAAGGTTCTGTCATTGTGAGAAAAGAGAAGGATCTTCTGAGCTGCTGCTAAATAGGAAAAACATTACCTTTTTGTTACCAATAGCTGACAACTTTGCAGTCTTTAATATCAGATTTCAGTCATTTTCAGCTTTTTTCAGCAAGTTTTAATGTCTATTGCATTTACGTGTTATGAGTCTTTGTTTTCAAAAAGAGAGGGAAATCTGGCGTTTGCCAAGAGGGCACCAATTTAAACACCAATATTCTCTTCTTAAAGTTCATTTTCAACATTGGTGAAGTTAAGGTCACCAAAAGACACCAGCTACAATATTTTAACAAGGGTGCTGTGAGTCAAATCGATGTGTAGTAAAGGTGGCATCAGTATGTCAGTGCTTACATCCCCAAATCAATTAAATACTTAAAAGAATCTAACAATCCTAATGAGTAAAGTCACTTGCAAAAAATAATGTAAGCAATTTAGAGGTGATGTTAGAAGCACTCTGTTGTTAAATCTCAGGTCTGTCAGCTCTTTCAACACCTTTAATGACCTTTTTGAATTTTACTGTGGTAAGATCAGTAGCAGAAAACACTCTTCATGGAGCTTATTATTAAAGGCTGCAATTTAAAATAAGCAATGCATAAGATTTCTGTCTAAAGCTGCTTGGTGGTAAAACAGCAATTTGATAGACTGGTATGAATTATGCAGAACATATATAGTGGACAGGATATTTTTAGAGGCAGTGAAAATGAAAAGATAGATGTGTTATGAAAACTTAATCCTTTTCTGGTTCTTCTGTTCTGGTTTGCAAAACGGTTTCTACGTTCTTGTTGTCTAAATGGATCAACCACAAGCATATAATAATGTAGATTAGCTCAGCAGAAACAAAAAAATAGAGTTTTGTTCTGCAGGCTACATGTGGAATTAGTCATGTGGCTGACTTGACAGCATGAGGGGGATGAATTAATACTACTTTGTTTTGCATTCAGGGTCTTGTTCCAATTAGAGGAGAATATTATGTAACGATACTTTAAAAAATTATTTTACATGGTTAATTGCCATTAATCTGGGATTTCTATTTATCTTTGCAAAACAGTATATCAATCAGTGTTGAAAAGTAATTCTAAGACAAGAAATGTGATGTGCACTCTCAAGGGGATAAGTCACCTTGTTCAGCCTGTTGTGTCATTTGCAAAAGGCAGACACATGGTGCTGTCTGCATTGACAGACTTGATGGCACTGTATAATCTGGCTCTAATAGAAAATAACAGAGATTCAGCAGCTCCGAAAAACTAATTTTTTTATTAGAACTGATTGTAGAAGGGATGGAAGGACAAAGGTTGCAAAGGAATAGTACATAGGTGCACAATTAAGAGCACCATTCTTTTCAGCTTTCAAGAAACGGATGTTTTACATTTCTCTCAGGTACACAAAGTCCTTCATACATTTTACTGACTGTTAAAATGTGCCATTGCATTTTAGAGCATCAGATTGTAACATAAATATGGAAATGTTAAAAATGAGCATTCTGGCATCTAGAACTGGGTTCTGTGTTTGCCAGTGGGACTGGGAGTTATTATTGAGGCCATTAGTCTGATTTTTATCTGTAGGAAGGTAGTTTAAGAAGCAGGATGCTCTTAAGATGATCAATACTATGTATAATTTATATGTATGTATATATAAAATA
>WEIV01009428.1:35405-47664 GCA_013390005.1 Calyptomena viridis
TTTTTTTTTTTTGCTGCACAGAACAGGTATGGGATTTACCTGTCCAATGAACTAATTGTTCTGGACTCCTTTTTTTAGTGGAAACTTAAAGGAAAATGTCTTAAAAGGTAATGTGTGCATCATGCCCTGTGGCTATTGCAGTGTTTCCACTGTAAAGGCAGCACAGTCTGTAGGTGTGCAGAAGTTTGGTTTGACATCTAACCTGACAATAAATAGTAGGAATGCACTTTCAGAGGATATTAGATTCTTTCATCTCTGTCATGCTTGGCCTTTGAAGGAGGGTATGTGCTAGGACATGCTAACAGATTTCTTAGTGACACAGGGGAGATGCAAAGCTAATGGGAAAGAAAAAATACCAGATTTTACTGTGGTATTGCCTTTGCCCTGACATGGCAAACTAATCTGAATTGAATAGAGAAATAACTGGTTATAACAGAGAAAAAGCAGAGACAGAGATACACCTGTGGTTTTCAGCACTGAGAAGTATTTACCAGAAATCAAAAGATGGTCTGATCATCTGTGTCTGAATTTTGCAATGCTTCCAGCTTCCCTTCACATATTCTAGTACGAGGATTAAAATTTTACATGTAAAGTTTTAAATATTGTTGAGGAGAGCAGCACAAAAACATGTGATTTGTGTCAATGCTTGCCCCAGAAACATGCTGTCTCCTTTCATGAGAAGCTCAAGGGCTTTCAACCATTTGACCAACTTGACAAAAACTTTGAAACTTGATCCATAAGTAAGAGGATTTAAAGTTTTCATTTCCCTTACAGAATCACAAGCCTGATTTTTTTGACTCTAAGGAGTAGGTACGAAATGATTCTATAAATGATATTAAGGACATCTTTTTGCACACTGATCACTGATGGCTGCTGAGGAGATGCTGTGTTTATAAGAAGTTGGATATGTATGTATTTATGGAATTAGGATTTGCCTTCACTCTTTTAATTTTTTCCTAGTTTAAAGGAGTTATGGGTCTGGCTTCTGTAGAGATGATGTAGTGATGACTTCAGAGGATACTCCCCCTCTGAACTGGTGTTCTCTAAAAGTGGGCTGAGTTTACAACTCAATTATTAAAATTACAATAATTATTAAAATACAGGTCAGGAGTGGTGGAAGGCAAAGCCTGCTTGCCAGTAGAAGTTTCTTCTTTGGTGAAATTCCAATGTTACTACATTTTTGATCTTAATAGAGCATCTGGTGTCTGGCTACATTTCCCTCCTTCTTCTACATTTGCTTCTTTCATTTTCCAAATGGCTGCTGATGTGAAGGTAAAGGTGGAGATCTGTAACAACTTCAGAATAGTTGTTAGTTCCCTAAACACACAGCAGGAAAATGTAAATTTAAAAAGCAACTGTAAATGTGAGCATATTGTCATTAAACCATTTTTTTTTCTTCCCTCCTCTCCCCATTTCCTTCTTTATATTTTGTAACACATTATTTTCTTCAGGCTGAACTCTATGTTGGAGCTGCACAAAAGTAAATCTGATGTGATTAGGGTGGTAAAAATATGTCTGTGAGAATACTCACCTTAGCAGAAGATATGTCATTAAAGCAGTGGTGAGACACACCCACGGATCTGTTTGGAGAGACCTTGAATGAGAAAAACTTAGAAAGATTCCACCTTATTTGTAGGCTTATAGCTCATTATAAAACTAAAGCTTTCTTTTTAATGTGATGGTGAAATCTCAGGGAATAATCTTAGGGTTTGGATCCTTATTTGAAGTTCATCCAGACTTACACCCTGAAATTCTGTACAATCTGGCTGCATCTCACACAAGAATAGGCTTTTTATTTGCATGAGTTGTTTGATGCTTCCTTCTTCCATGAATGCTGTAAGAATAGCCTTCCTCATCATGTGATATTTGTTATTATTTCAGCAGTTCTTATTCCAGACTTGGAGGAGGTTACAAGAACAATAATTTGATTTAATATATGACTATGCATAAAGAAATCTTTGATTGAACCATCTGGGGGAAAACAAATGGTTTTGAAACATCTTTATTAAAATACACCACTGCACTTGTAGTGTCCTGGAACAGTGCCTCATATTCCTGTCCAGGTTTGTAGAATAACAAGAGTGAATGTTCCTGGTGTATCTCAGTCTTCTGTTGGAGCTGACAGTGGATCTACTGGCTGCACCCAGAAAATGCCTCCAAATGTTTGTCTTAAGTAACATCTCTATGTTATTCAGCTTTTGGGGAATTGTTTGGGAATTTTAAAATAACAATAGAATGCTTATTTGTTGAAACTCTTACTGAAACAGTCTATTTATTTTCTTTATGAAAATTTGGAGCAGAGGGATGTATTTTTTCTCTTTTTATGAGAAAAAAAAGTTTTCCTGTAGTTTTCCTGTACAGAGATGTTGAGGAAGAAAGCAAGAATTTACCACATTCCTTCCTAGAGATATGGGAAACTACAGATGAGATTCAAGCCCCCATTCAGACTGAAAAGTGCCTTGAGTGGTTGTAGCCTGAGATGGATGAGATGTGAATACTTTGAGTGGACACTCCATCAAACACTGTCCCATTAAGGCAAATGTGTGCATTAGCATTCCTTATAATAACTGCTTATAGTCCAGGTTCTTGGTTATAGGTAAATATAAAAATATGTTTTCTCATGGATAAAATACTCACAAAATAAAATTTTCTGCAGTTTTTACAAAAACCCGAACCACAACATTGTTATTATCTGTTTTAGTGGAAACATAAAGTACAGGAGAAAAAGTGTATGTTCTCTGAAAATGAAGTATTTTTCTACAATATTGAAAACTCGCTTTCATGATAAATGTGTTACAGCTCTGAGATTGCTCCAAAAGGAATTATTTTTCATGTTCTCTGAAAGTGAGTATTTTCAATAATATGTGGAATTGATTCCTCAATAAAAGCCACAATTGTCCTGAGCATATCAGCACATCTTTATGTGAATTTTCCTGCTCAGACTATTAGATTTTGGTTTTTTGGTATTGAACTACTTAGAGTTGAAACTCACATTAATTTTTCAGCCCATTCTTCACAAAGCTTGTGACCTGGCTCTTAGTGAAATACCCTTTCTGAATACTAACTAGGCTCTTTGTAGGTAGCCTGAAAGAGAGGAAAGTGTGACTCAGCACAAAGAATAAGGACCTTCCCATATCACCTTATAATCTGAGGTGAAGGATCTCGAGCTCCTATGTGCTCTTCAATTACTTGTCCTGGGAATAAGTAAAAACTGTAATTTCTTTTTCTTTCCTTTCACAAATTGTGTAACTTTTATGCCTTTCTGTTGAAATACCTTCATTTGGGGGCCAGGGCATTTTTGTAATAGCATTTTATTGTATAGAATGAAAAGGTTTGTTATTCCAATCTTTACCATTCAAATAAAGTGAATTACATAAGGCATAAAAGAATTAGGCATAGGAGAATCAAATTGCAATGAAATATCTATTAAAACTCACCTCCTCCTTAAAAAAAGCCCAACAACTTGCAAACCAATTGATCAACTACGTGAACAGTTATAGTGCAGTTTCTTTCTTTCTTTCTTTCTTTCTTTCTTTCTTTCTTTCTTTCTTTCTTTCTTTCTTTCTTTCTTTCTTTCTTTCTTTCTGGGTTTTAAGGGAAAATTGTGAAGAATTCAAACTATTAAGATATCATTTTTATTCTGCTTTGGGTCTTAGGGATTTAGTCTTTCAAATACAATATATCTTCCAAGTTATTTTTATCTGGCCTCCTGGCAATATTTAGCCAGGTTTTTCTAGCTGTGTTGTACTTGAAATGACAAATCAATGGGAAGTGTTTTTGTTTACACCATCTAACATTTATGAAAAAAATCTACAGAATTCTTGGAAGAACAGTGAATTTTCTGTAGGATTTTATATCCAGAGGAAGAAAAAAAATGTAGTACTTCAAAAGATTTTATATCATAAATCTTCCAATTTAGGGTACTTTTATGCTGAGATCCCCCTGCAGCCCCTGGAGGAGCTCAGGGAGGAGCAGGGAATGCTGGAAGAGGCTGTGACTCCCACAGAGGCCCATGTTGGAGCCCCATGTTGGAGCAGGGCCTGGCAGGGACCTGCTGCCCTGTGGGGAGAGGAGCCCAACCTGGAGCAGCATTTCCTGGCAGGACTTGTGGCCTGTGGGGGACCCTGTGCCTGAAGGACTGACCCTGTGGAGAAGTGACCCGTGTGGCAGCAGTTCCTGAAGGACTGTGTGCCATGGGATGGACTTAATCTGGAAAAGTTTGTGAAGGACTGTCTCCCATGGGATGGACTCCCACTGGAGCAGTTCCTAAGGACTGTCTCCCATGGGATGGACTCCCACTGGAGCAGTTCCTAAGGACTGTCTCCCATGGGATGGACTCCCACTGGAGCAGTTCCTAAGGACTGTCTCCCATGGGATGGACTCCCACTGGAGCAGTTCCTAAGGACTGTCTCCCATGGGATGGACCCCACGGGAAGCAGGGAAAGGATCCTCTCTCTGAGCAGCAGCAGAAACAACAACTGACCATAACCCCATTCCCATCTCCCTGCACTGCTGAGGGGGAGGAGGGAGAACTTGGAAGGAGGGAGGTGGGCGAAGGTGTCTTTAAGTTTTATTTTACTTCTCATTCTTAAGCTCTGATCATGTTAGTAATAAATTCTTGATGTCCCCACTTGGAGTCTGTTTTGCCCGTGACAGTGTAAGAGATCTCTCATGTAAGAGATCTCAGAGTAAGGGATCTCTCATGGTCCTTNCTGCTGAGGGGGAGGAGGGAGAACTTGGAAGGAGGGAGGTGGGCGAAGGTGTCTTTAAGTTTTATTTTACTTCTCATTCTTAAGCTCTGATCCTGTTAGTAATAAATTCTTAATGTCCCCACTTGGAGTCTGTTTTGCCCGTGACAGTGATAAGTAAGGGATCTCTCATGGTCCTTATCTGAAATCATGAAACCCTTCATTATATTTTCACTCCCCTGTCCATTTACGGGGGAGTGAGAGAGTGGCTTTAGTGGGTACCTGGAATCCAGCCAGGGTCAGACCACTGTGTGATGGCACAAGGCTGCTAATGAGAGCGTGGGCCAGAGCAGAGGTGAAGCAGAGCCCAGCAGTCTCTCAAGCCCTGCCTGGTGTCAGTACTAGACAGAACACTGACCTGTCTGGGCAACTGGATGCTTCTCCATCCCTGCACTGTGGTCTGTCGAACCCTGTGTGCTTGCCTTTAGATGTATTGTTCTTCAGGTCCTCTGGGACTGTCTCCCACATGCAGCCAGGCATCTTCAGCTTCTAATTTAGTCCAAGGACATGAGGGATGGATGCTGTGAGGTTGCATAGAAGAATGATGCTGTTAAAATAGCAAGCAGCTAATATTTTTGTTTTATTTTTAGCTTATTTCCTGTTGTTTTCCTGTGGCTGTGACACTGTAACTAAAGCTTCCTTTTAGTTGCTTTGCTTAAAATATACATACATTGTGTGTATACACATCTTTATGCCAGAGTTTGGGCTCGTCAGGTTATCCAGTGTAATTGCTTATGAATGAAGTGGCATCAGCTCAAACTTCTTGAGAATGATAACTGCAAGAAGCTTGCAGAGGGGCCTTTCTGTGAGGCTTTTTCTTCTTCTGTGAACATAGTTGTGAAGGAAGATAATGCAGGTACCTCCANAGAATGCAAAACTTTTTCCATTTTTGAGACTTCTTAATAGCTTGGTTGGCCCCACCTTGTGGGGGCTCCAAGATTTTCTGCGAAAAATTCTCTTTCCAGGGAGTTAACTGTTCTGCAAGGCCAGAAAAGGAGAGACATCCAAGCTGTTTGTGGGAAAAAATAAAGAATATGCCTCTTCCAGTCAGGAAAGCCCTCTAAGCGAAACGAGGCCTAAAACTCCTCATAATAATCTTATGGAAAAAATGGTTTTATGCACTTAAAACAGCCCTGAGAATTTAGCTGCTTGGCAGCCTGTGTTATAACTTGCTTGTAGCAAGGGCAGGCAGATATTTCCTCTGACATACAGGCAGCAGACAGCAGACTTCAGTCTTCACCCAAGCACTGAATGTCTCCTCCACTGCTTTACATCAAAGGATTGAATCAACATTAGTCCCCTGTAGGACTGAATGTCAGAATAAGTCATTCATCAGGAGTTACCATATTTATATGTACTGTAAGGGAGTGCAGGCTCTCCAGATAACGGGACAGGATGCTATCCCTTGAGGTGTCATGTGGTTTCTTGCTCTCTCCTTTACTATTTTTAATTTCCCTTTGTAGTGGGTTTACTGAGTCACGCAGGACTGAAAGAAATGCAACAGACAATAATTCAACTTCCTTATTTCTTGACCTGTACTGACCAGACACCCTTCGTCTTCTTAATTTCCGACCTCCTCCCTCATATCCATTCACTTCCTGAATTTGTTTGACTTACAATAACACCACAAAACACATGTGATTACTCATTTAGGCTTATTGTTTCCTATTTTTTCCTGAGGGGTAGCCAATTCTCATAAATGTAAGTTATTCCTGGACAGGTAATTTCAGCACATGCTGGGTTGAAATTAAGTGCTAGTTATTACCAGGGGTTCCCAGTTTTTCATGAGCAATGCAAACATGTAATTAGAATTTTTTTCCCTCTGCTGGGCATTTGCTGCAATTGGGAAGAAGAGAAAGTTTGCGAATAACAAACTTTGTGTGTTTATTTTCCCATTATCTTCTTACTGCCTGAGGGTGCAACACAACCAAAATTTGTATACAATGGTGAATGTTGTAGCTCAGTCCTTGTGTCACATCATAATTTTCACCACAACATCATGTCCAAAGGCAGTTGAGGCATGAATTATCCATATTTCATTTAAAATGTCGTGTTGTGGCTCACTGTGTGGTATTTGGTACCCTCAGCTTCCATTAAAGGTCCTTCAGCAGAGGATCTACATGACAGACACGCTGTTAAGAGATTTTGTACTGCCCACTCTGTACCTTTCTCTAAGTGTAACGTGCATGTACATTCTATTTAAACTTCTCTTCATTTCCTTCTCCCCCCAGGTATTATGACAACTTCACCCAGTGCACAGAACGTGAAGCCAACAATGCAAGTTGCTTTTGGCCAAACCCCCTTGCAGAAGGTTTTATCACTGGAATTCATAAACAGTTCTTCTCAAACTGTACTTCAGATAATGTTCACTGGGAAGATCCACCAGATGAAATTCTCATAACTCTGATCTTGATCCCAGTCATGTTGACATGTGCCATGATAACACTGGTAGTATGGTGCAGCAAGAGAAGTGATATCCTGGTGTAAGTTCTTCCTCTGAGCTTTCTTTTTCTGCATTTCCTTCTTCCAAAAACGCTAAGAAAGGAGGACGAAGAGAGAAACTCAACATAAAAATTTCAGATCTGCTGAAAATGAACGTGTGAGATACTGAGGCAGAGACTCAGTGAACATAACTGCCTCTCCTGCTGCCAAAAGTCACTTCTTCCAGCTTGGCCATGGGTGTTGCTGGTGCAAAATTCTCCTTCCATTGGGCTTCATCATCAGGCAGCTCATTCACAGGCAGCTGCCAGAAACAGGAGAGTCCCAGGCAAATGGACCCCTCATCTGCAAAAGGGGTAAAGTTACTTTCCTGTGAGCAAAGCTGGTGGGTAAACTAAGTTTTGCACAATTGTTTGTAAGTGTCTGTACTCGTGGTGTAATATGGACTGTGGGTGACGTGATGTCTCTCAAGGGTTTGTGCAGGACACTCGAGGTTTTCATCTGTGACCCCTGGGACTTGGAGAGATCACAGGCCAAGGAACATGGATGTAACCAAGTGGCAGCTTTTCCCAAAAGCTGGTCAAAATCATCATTATCAAGAACTGGAAGTATTGCCCTGGCAAAGAAACTGTGTGTCCAGTGACTATCTGCACGGGGAAATTATGGCACAGTATAAAATAGTTTATAAAATTCCTTTAAGCATGGCTACTTGGAATTGTATATCTTACAAACAAACTCTGGGAAGATAAACAGGTCTTATTTTACAGAGCTGTAAAATGTGAGAGGAAATTGGTTGATTATAAATATACTAAGGAGTAATGAAGAAACTTTCATATGCCAGACTCTTTATTTTTCCTCTTTTATAATTGTTATTCTTGATGACTTGTGTTCACTGTATACTCCCCACTCTCACTTCAATTTGTGCAAGTGATATCCTACAAATAAATAGAAAGGTGTCATGTTGATTGAGGTGCCTTTCAGAGTATTGTGCATGAATAATTCTTCATCCCATGAAGAGTGTGGGAACTAAAGTATGAACACCAAGGCTTGGAACAAGGAGGAAAGAGAAAACATCCAACTCAGAAATGAGTTATTTCTATGTAACAGTTTAAATAAAGGTCATATTCTGAAAATAAAACGTCTGTGTTTGTGTTGCAAGTCTTTCTTTGCTGTCATTTTACAAAATTCCTTTCAGTTGAATGTTGTTCTTTTTTAAATGTGCAATATCTGTTACAAGTGACTGTTCATTTTTCCATACCTTATGCACACAAATGAAACACAGTTGAGTGGCCAAGTACCAATGTTTCACATCTCTTCTAGTTAGATTTTCTCCTTTAAGAGTCTGCCTCAGTGTTTGAGACTTAGGTGTGTGTGCATGAAAAGCATTTCCAGGCTTGAATTGGAATTACTAGAATTGTTTGTGTGTAGATAGATAAGTTAGATCTGTAAGCTGTACTGGTTTGTTTTCACATCCTTTCACAAGGATTGAAGTGTTTCCTGTGTATTTTTCCAAATACTCGATTTCATTCTCTAGATTCTAGTAGAAATTGCTCTTTGTAAAAAAGAAGAGTGACATAATGTACTAAGGATTTTGGTTTAGTTTTCTATTTAACTGTTATTTTCTGCATTAAAATGCTTTGGACCACCCAAACTAGTGGTCAAGTAAAAAGCCCAACCCATTCATTTTATCCAAAAGATTCTTTGATTAAGCATTTTGTGTGGCCAAAACCAAATAATTTTATATTCTGCTTGGAGTTTCATTTTAATCCTTATTTTACTTTAAATTTCAACAAGCTTGAAGCAAGTTTCAAAACTTTAGTTTTGAAACCAGGTAGCAAAAATGTCGACTTTTTAAAAGACATGTTCATTTCAACCTGATTGCCATGTTTGATGCAGATTCTTGCCCAGGTCTGGCTCATTTGAAACTGGGTTCACCTGATGGACAGATCACCTGAGAGACACCAGTCAACTTAATTCAGTATAAAATAGATACACCTGGGTACTAAGTGGATGAGAAATTTTGATGATTTCATACTACTAGATGTGTTTTCTGGTCTTTAAAAGAATACCATGTTTAAATGGGTTCTGTTTAATTTGCAAGTAAAATCCAGTGTGAGTTTTTCAAAGTCAAAAGAAGTAAGATCAAAGAAGAAAAGGTAGATTTTCCTTCATGTGCCATGGAGTAGCAGGAAGGATTCTGTCACTGCTCTATGCTTTGGAGGTGAAAATTTAAACTTTTTTTTGTGTCTTTCCCATCCAAAGTGTGATCTTCTATTATTTTTTTATATACTTGAAGAAGGGCAGAGAAGTTGAAACAATGCATGGGAAATGACAGTGGTTATTTAATGTAGTGTCAGTGGTTAAATCTGAGAACCATTATAGTGTTATAAGGAAAAGAGCAATTGCAGTGTTTGGTTTTTAACAGTTGTGTACATTAATAGGGACACAGAATGATAAGTGTTGGATCTTTTGACATGGTTTTTACTATGTTAGTGAGAGTTAATGGTTATTTTCTGCTGCATGAACCCCTAAAGCCTGTTTCCATTGCCAAGAAAATCACATCTGGTACCAAGAAGTTGCTTCATTTTGTAAGTGCAAATTAATTCTGTGTTATAACTGTCTCAGGAAAATAGAGACATTCCAAAAGAAAGAAAATCCATGGTTTGACATCCTTCCTGGAACTGAAACAGTGGTAAATCCCAAGCAATGTGATTGCTGATTGCTGTGAGTTGTGGGATTTTTTTTTGCATTCAGGAACAACTGAGGAAATGTGTTTTTCCCTGGGGTATAAGAGCTTCAGCAAAGGGTTGACAGCAAAGGTGGCTGCCATCTCTTTCAAGAAAGGTATTGGGGATGGAGGCCAAAGGAGAAAAAGAGCTCCTGAAGGGAAAGGAACACAGAAGAATTTGGGACTTCCTTCCAAGAGGGTGACCTCACCATAAGCAGGTTAGCAGCAAAGGAAGGAATGCTGAGGAAATCCTGCATGCTGTCTGCCTCTGTCCAAAGTTCATGCAGAGGTAATCCAACTTCTCTTTCATTTCTGTCATCCCCACAACTAAAGGAATATATATGGTATAAATTCCCTTCTGCACATTCTGTGCATCCAATCGAATTTACAGCAATGCCCAGCAGATGTGTCCCTTTTTTGGCTGGTGTAGTTGGTGTCTCTTCCTGTCTAAATGTCTTGTGTGGATCCTGGCATCAAGTGTCTACCTGTTCCAATACATTCTTTTGGAACCTGATGGAGTGCTCTGCCAGAAAAATTTACCCTTTCTAGGAATTAATATGGGCATTAAAACTACTTTTTTCAAATAATTGAAGAAACACCAATGTTTGACAATGATGTTGGTGGAATATGTGCAGATTTTCCATTTTTTCCTACCTTTCAACTGTTAGATTTTGCTAGCAAAAATACCATATTTTAAGGGGACTTTTTTTGAGCAGAGGGGCAGAACTGGCAGTCCTTTCTAATAACTAAAGCTTTAATACTTCACACGAAATACACTGATAGATCTACCACATAAACTTTCTTTCCCTAAAAAGAGTATAAGAAAGTCAAACTAATATGCAAAATTTCAGTACTTCAGGTGAATGATGATGTGGTGAATGATCACTGGATCCTCTCCATCTGCATGCCAAGTATAATCTGAAATAATTATGAAATAAGGTGGGACAATTTTTATTTAACTGCAAAAAAGGAAAGGCAAATGGTTCTGGCTCTCTGGGAGTGTCTTGAGGAAGAAACATTATCATTATTGCTTAGGTACATGAAGGATCCAATACCAGAGTTTATGCCAGTTGAGGCTTTTATTAAAAAATAAACAAAATGCAGACCCTGGTAAAGAGCAAGAATACAATTGAATGCTTGAAAGAGAAAAGACCTAGATCTGTGTCAGCTACTGAAGTTTACTGAAGTCAAATGATTTTGCACTGCTGTGGATTACTATGATTAATTGTTCTGGTTTCCAGAAGTTTTAAGAACATTAAATTCAAGAAACTAAACCACAGCTAATCAAGTAAAATTTATAAAACAGAGGGTAACTGAAGTAATGTGTATTCCAGAAGCCAGAAAGGAGTAAGTTCTGTGTTGAAAACCCCATATTCCTCATCATAGTCATCATCTTTTTGTCACAAGTGTCACTGCTCACATCCCAGTGTTGTCTGCTGTATTAAAATTTTAACTACTGAATGTCTATTGACTTGAAGTCACATGTGAAGTCTAGAGTGGTACAATTGAAAGATGAGGCATTTTTGTGTCTGGATACAACATTATCTGCAGCTGAAACAGAGGTTGATTAAGAATTGTGGTGTCTCTGTACTTAAAAATCAAGTTACCTTTAACTTGGGTATCTCAGTTTATGGTCTCAAATGTGAGTTTTGCTTTCACTGGGTTAGAGATGAGTTAATTGTACAGGTTCAAACAGAGTCTTAAAAGCTTTTGGCCTTCAGAAACACACCAATCAGCATTTAAGATTATTTTAAAATGTTGCTGGTATTTATGAATTTTAACAGATGGAAAATATTACGTATTCCCCTTTATCTTACCTTCAAGACAGTTTAGAAAGATATATATATAAGGCAAAATAAGAAACAACAGTCACATTTTCTTGAGGAAAAAAGCTTATGAAATTGCTAGCTCATGTAAAATGTGACATAAATTTTATAGCAACTGTAACAAGTGTGGCGTCAAAAATAATATAATCAATTTAAGTGTTCATTGAAATGTTCATTATATTTGCAAAATTAGTTTTGTGCAAAAGTAGTTACAGGTTGATGTTTTCCTTTGGCTTCCAAATTTCCCTGGTGTATTTAAGTAAATATTGTACAGAGGTTTTGTAACACAAGTCAGGAAATATAGGATGAATTTGTCATGCTCATTCTGTTGTGCACAAAGCTATTATTAAAATCAAAGTGTTCAGAGAAAGAGAGGCCAATGCAGTAACCAATTGGACCACCCAGCTCACAGGCAAAAAATAGAGCATTATTCTCTTTGTTGAATATATGCTATTCTACCTCATGGGGATATGTAGTTGGAGAAGAAAAAATGTGGCTGTTAATCTTCCAAATACTTT
>WEIV01009433.1:4258-26487 GCA_013390005.1 Calyptomena viridis
ATGGCATTCAAGTTTTTAATTTTCTCTTTTCTGTTTCATAAGAAAAGTCAAGAATTAAAAATAAAAGCACTTGGTTCATATGAAGTTCCTGAATTCTCTATCCATTCCTTCATTATAGGCTGCTTATTACATGAGATGACCCCACCTTTCACTTGCACAGGAGTAGTGATGGCTGTGGTATTCTCTGCTAATTCAGAAATTCAGATTTTAAGTTGAACCTGTTCAACTTCAGTTAACTAGCAGAAAAAATGCCATCTCTCAGATGTGTGGTGGTTCTTGGAGCTTTCACTGCTCACAAATCTTGGTCTTTTGCAAGAATGAACGTGCTATCATCACACTGCCTGTTCGTTCTTACTTTTGACATGTTTTATTCACCTAGGCTTTTTGTTTTATGGAAAAAGGATAATAATTAAGGTAATGCTTATAAGTTATTTGAAACTATGGTATCCTACTTTAAGGTAAAGATGGTTTAAAATCTAGTTTCTGTAGTAATTATGATAAAATATTAAATCAGTAGGATTTTCTATGTTGTGAATTATTCAAGCAGTAATCATTTGTAATCTTAATGTTCCAGAACCCTGGGGCTCCTGGTGAAGCGATTGGAGAAGGGTGGAAAAGCTGAACAAGAAAACCTTTTTCGTGAGAATGATTGTATTGTCAGGATTAATGATGGAGATCTTCGGAATAGGAGATTTGAACAGTAAGTGTTCTTACTACACATTACATTGCATTATTTGATCTTTAACACTTCACCTTGCAGTAATTTGAGGAAGGTAAGAACAAAATCTCTAAGCTTGCCTTTCTAATGAAGAAAAGATACACTAAGGGACATTAGTGGTTTATAACTAGCCAGACTAAAAATTCGGGATAATTATTGTCATTAGAGTATATGTAATTCTCATTTGATTGTTTTTGTACATTATAGATTTCTTTTCTTCTTACACTGGTAAACTGTTTATCCTGAAATTCCCATATGACTTTTGCTCTTATACTTTCAATGCACCATGTTCAATATAGGTGGACTGCATAGAGACTATATTTTTAACATTTAAAAAATATGCATGTTTTTATGTGTGTGAAAGGCACTATATGCAGAAACTTCTTGGATAAGTTTGAGATAATATTTGCTCAGTGGTTTTCTGGTCTTGGTAGAATCCTGAAATAGTGAATCAGAAAGACTTTTAAGGGTGAAATTAATTGTAGTTTGCACATAGATAGTTGAAAGAAAAAAAAACAGAAAAGAGGTACGCAGAAAATTAGTGATTTCAAAGATGATAACATTGTTCTGAAATTCATAACATGTTGAGGGTCAAAGGAATATCACTTGTTCTGATCATTTTATACTTAACGTATATTTAAAATGTGTTTTTAATTTCTTTGACTCTAACCTGAATTGGAACATAACCCCGCACCATATGGTTGAAAGCAGCTTGTCTCTGCTTGTTCTGTAGTTCTGAATCACAATTTGTAAAGTCTGTGAAGAGACTTGTTGACTTTGTATACTGTGGATCATGACCTAGAGCCCAATGTCTGTCTGTACAGGATTTGGGCATTTTTTCTGTACAAGATTGAGCTTTTTTTTCCCCTATTTCTTAATGTTGTATTCTGAAAGACTACTGAGTTACAAAAATTAAAGTGTAAATTAGACCAGTTGCAAGACTGCATATAATAAGCAAATTATGGAATGCATAGGGTTTTTTTATAAAATGTAATTTTCATTTTAATAATTCTGTTGTCACCGTGATTACTGTTATCACAATTATCACAACTAGCAAAGTTCAAAAAAAAAGGACACTACGCTCCTGCTGTAGAACTGCCTGCATTTCAAGACTGTGGTTAAAATTTTTGCTTTTCTGAATTCGGTATTTGCTACATTAGTTGTTAAGCATATTTAACTATTGTGTTGCCCTATAGCAATAACCCTTAGCGAAAAACAGGCCAAATGGACTAGTGAACAGATTCAAGTTTTATGGTTTATGCTTCAGTGCAATGTGTCTTTCAGCTCGTATTGCTTAATTAACATTAGTAATTATGCTTTTAATGTCTTGTAGTCTGCCAGTCCTAATTTGCTAATTTTCTGTTCATTTTAAAACCTAGAGCACAGCATATGTTTCGCCAAGCCATGCGTACGCCGTTCATTTGGTTCCATGTGGTCCCTGCAGCAAATAAAGAGCAGTACGAACAGTTGTCCCAAAGCGAGAAGAACATGTACTACTGCAGTCGGTTCAGCCCCGATTCCCAGTACGCTGATGGGAAAAGTATTAACAATTCCGGACTTCACACATTACAGAGAATGTCTCGAGCGGGTAACCAGGCCGATCAGACAGACTCCTACTCGCAGCTACCTCATAGTGTGAACTCAGCAGGGAAACCACCCTCTGGCCTGGTACCATCACCTCAGAAAGTTCTCACCTCCACTGCAAACAGTGGGTATAACACCAAAAAGATAGGGAAGAGGCTCAGTATACAGCTAAGAAAAGGTAAGACACTGGTATGCTCCTCATATAGTGTGAGGTACGGTGTGTCCAGTGCCATTGTATTGGGCAGGATGGATGGCAGAAACACAGGAATGCAGTGGATCAAATTTTGAAGCCAAGGCACTAAGCTGTCCCTGATAGCAGGCACAGGAGTCCTGCCCTGCATTCAGTGTGTGCAGTGTGTTTGCAAAAGGGCGTTTTGAGGAGTGCTTTAATTATGTTCTGTCTCTCAGTGAGTAAGGAAATGCAGTAAGTGCCTCAAATTCTGTTGGCCAAGACCCAGGGAGTGGTGAACTATTTAATATAAACAACTAAGCTAAAAGGCCCATATCCTGTACTTTACAGTTATCATGACATTTCAAATTGAGTAACTGCTTTTGCCTTTAGATTTCAAGACTGTTTTGGATCCAGTTGGTAAATTGGACTTCCTAATTTCCAGCTAAAGCTTTTCTTTATTCCAATGAGATGTTAAAACCTTTGGTTGAGATGCAATGTGATATTTCCTATCTTGGCCCTTATGCTAATGCAATTTGAATGGGGGTGAGAGAGTATTTAAAGTGGTGTGTGCTTATCTCAACATCTGTGTTATATGTGCACATGTAGTTGCATTGGTACATCCTTGGAATTTTTATGATGTGAGAAAATTTGGTATTTTTGTATAGCTACCATCTAGATGCTTTTAAGATAGTTTGAAGTATAATAAAAAGACATTCAGATGTAAGTATTTCTTAGCTCTTGGGAAATTTTTTTTTTACGGATTATACTGTAAGCTTTATGGTATTAAAATGAGCATGCTTAATGTTAGATATAATTTGGTCTCTAACAGCAAGAATAGGGTTTACATTACATAACAAAAAGTGTACCCATATGACAGTATTTTCCATGAACTGAGAGTACATTCCCCTTAGAATATTGTATGTGCTAATGTTAATAACATTTATTAATTAATCTTTTCATTGAAAGTCATTGAAGCCAGTGCATTGAATGGTAGAGATTTTACAGTTTTACAGGTACCGGGCTACTTGTCAAATTATCATTCTGCTTTCCTTTCTATGAACTTCACATGAACCACCAGATTGCTTCTTTCTGGTTGCTGAATTTTAAGCTCTACAAACTTGGATGACATAAGGTTGAGTTGACAGTTTGCTTCTGTTGTTGATGCTCCTTCAAGAATTTCTTTAGGCCATCAGCTCAGATCAGCCTGCTTGGAAAAACTTATTGTTACTGGTTGAGTAAGGAACCAGTGTTCTTATAAATGTACTCTCAGTCACTACAGTGATTTTTACCTGTTTTTTTGTGTGTCTGTGGAAGCCTGTAGAAATAATACTTGGACAGTATGTAAAAGAATTCTTAGCCAGGAGAGAAAATAAACCTTTCATATAATTTAAAAGCACCAAAAAATGAATATAGAATATGAGACCACAATAATTTTGCATATAACACAAATATGGTGTTATAGCTACTCATAAGATACAAGAATATAATTTTTGTGTGTTATGGATTTTTCAACTGTGATATGTTGTTATATTTTGGTCATCTTGTACTGGATACTGTTTCTTAAATGCTTCCCCCAGGGCTATAACAAAATTTATCCTTACTGGCACCAATATATTAAATGGGTTTGGAGTAAGGAGATGCATGTTGATGAAAAAGGGATCTCTGAGATACTTTAACATCTAGTTCATACCAGAGAAGTTCGAAGGCTCTTACACTAGTAAAAGCTTTGAAATCCATATCTAGAATATATTTCAGAAATTTAAAGGGGATATTTGTTCCTAACAGTTCGCTTCTTTGAGAATAGTGCTTATGATGAAATGGCACCTAGCTCAGATGATAGACAGAGAGAGAGAAACTGCTCAGTGTACTGTGTTTTATGCACAGTAAAATTAAAGAAAAATGGGCATAAAAAGGATGCCTTTTTATCATTGC
The DNA here is from genome assembly GCA_013390005.1 of Calyptomena viridis. Classification (NCBI taxonomy): domain Eukaryota; kingdom Metazoa; phylum Chordata; class Aves; order Passeriformes; family Eurylaimidae; genus Calyptomena; species Calyptomena viridis. The sequence goes on from WEIV01009433.1 coordinate 8,665, forward strand.
TGTCTTTCATTTGTTAATATCCACTGTAGAAAGAGTCATGCCCTCCCATTTTGGCTTCCATTTGATACTCTGAGAATATGCATGTGGAGAATATGCATGTGGAGCAACAATGCAGCAAAACACTTAAGGATACCCCAAGTATAGATATGGGTTTTAGAGTGCAGTAGGGATATTGACTGTCTTTGATGATTATTTCTAATGAAGGATGTTATAATAAAGCAGGCTTTATAGATATTTAACAAATGTGCTTATTCATAGCTGACAGGCAGCAGTTATTTCACCAATTACCATCATTACTTTAAAAACTCATTGTGGGGTGCAATAAGGCATACAAGCATGCAGGGTGTTGTCTTTACATTCACTTTTGATTTCACTTGTGCATTCTGATTACAGATGTAGTATATGAGAATTGACTCTTTTTCAATATAGACAGAACTTCTTTATTGCAGCTGTTTCTATATATTGGATGAGCTTTATTATACAGGATGACATGCTAAGATAACCCTACAGTATGTGCTTCTGTAATTATGATTTCTTAATATTTATTGCGGTTTTGGCATTTTAAAATAACCTGAAATTTCATAGGATTTAGCTGTTTAATAAAGTCAGAAGAGAAGGTCAGTCATATGTTTCAGTCAAGGCAGTATGTTTGTTGTCTTTTCTAAATGAAAATGGATATCTGTTTATCTTGCCTTAAAGGTCAGGGCCTGAACTTTTAGCATATAGATGTAGGGGTTATTGCTGATATTCTAATGCCATTAAGGCAGTGTAACAGTCTGGTTTAATAGCTCACACAAATTAAGATAGTGCAAGACATGACGGTGAGCATGTTTATATATATTTTGGTGTCAACTGATACACAGTAAGTATAAATAAATAGAAATAGTTCTTTTCAGCTAATGAATAAAGAAAATAAGACTACTGATACAACACCCAGAGTGTAAGGGCAAACTTTGACCTCATATACACCAGGACACTCAGAGTATTTCTTCTTTGGTTGCAAGGCTTCGAGCCAATGCAATTGAGAGAAATTTAGCCCAACCCTTATAAATAATAAATAGCCAATTATACAGCAAATGACTTTAAGGCTCAGTCTTTGAGCACTTAGTAACTCACAGCATTTAGCCTGATGCTTGCTAAATCATTCAAAAGACTACTTTTCCATTGGACAGTGTGTTTATCAGATTGCATATATGTTGGTTTTGACACCGCTGTACTAAAACAAGCTTGAAGTACTTGGTCTCTAAATTAGCTTCATCTTATTTGATTGGCCTTAAGTACAACACTCATTGCATCATATGATTTCTATCTATAACTACACATTTGTCTTGCTAAATTAAGTATCTAATTCTTAAACTGTCCAAACTGAGCTCATGTTTTTCAAGTTGGTCCTAGTTCCACCAAACATTTTGCTAAGTTTTTGTCTGAGGTATTCAGTGAATCAGGGCTTCAGTCCACATCTCCCCACTTCCAGAGGGCAACTTAGCTACTGACCATGGGTGTTGTGTCCATCTCTTCCTTTCTGGCCCAAAGAATATTTCTATCTTGCAAAACAGTATACCTTCCAGGGAAAGAAATGAGTGACAGAACTATAGGATACCTTACAGCAGGAAAGCTGTAGCTATTACCAAGTCCATCACAGAAAGGATGTAGCATCTGTGTTCTAGGAGATGGTGAGTCCTGAAATGAGGAAGGCACCTCTGCACACTGCAACAAAGAAAAATAGTTAAACTGTAGGTGTAAGCAGAATTATGAAACTCTCTGCTCTTCAGAGCTTCTCGTTGGATTCTTGTTTAGATTGCTGGCCTTTCTGTGGTTAATAATGCTCCATCTTATATACCGAGACAATCTGAAGCACTGCAAGTCCTACCAGGTGACTGGGCATTCAGTGCTGTAACACAATGACACTCAGCCCTGCTGCACTCAAATTCCTTTCTGCAAAAAGTCATTAGAGACAAAAATAAGATGCCATGGATAGTTTGGGAGTAAGATAATTTAAAATTGCACCACATATTTGGTCTGGAGTACAGCATGTCTGTGGACAATTACTAGTTTTACTTGGGTTTATATAACACAATATACAAGAGAGGACCCTGAACTTCTCTGTAAGATATCCTGCATCATGTATCTGAAGTGTACAGATTTACATGCATTTTTCATCATACTCTCCTGTTTTCCCCACACAGTTTCTTGAGCCAGACTTTGAACTGACATTTTAAATTTTTGTTTAAAATTTCTTTTGAAGTGATATGTTGTCTTAGAATTCCTGTTCAGATGCAGTAAGGGTGTTTGTCACTTTTGAAATGAAGCATGTAGATTCCTAAATTACTTCAATGACCTTGAGAAATGAGATTCAAAAGTGAAGCAAATACTTCTGGGCATTATTAGTCACTGAAGAACCATAAACTGCATCATGTTTCATCTTTCTATTTTTTAAAACCACTTCTGATCATTATTAGTAGGCAATAGCAAAAAGGGAAAAGAATGTTTCCGTTAGGTTGATCAAAGATCTTCTGGAGAGGTCTGAGATTTGCTCAGGAAAAAAACCTACACTTGTTCCAAATCATTCAACTACATAAAAATGGGCATGCAATTAATCTTATTGTGGATGTCGCTGCAAAAATTTTATAGATGGCTGAGCAGTCAGCCTTCTAAGAAGTCATTTGCATGTATAGTTAGCCTGACTAACTATACATGTGCACAAATTCTGAATATATGTGGCTTAAACTAGGAGCAGTAAAATGGTCTTGGTTAGCTTAGTAAAGCCCCTTGCAATAAGGAGAATATATTTGCTGTTCAGCTCTTGCATGAGATTCAGTCCTTTTTAAAAATCTGCTTTCCTATGTAAAACACTATGAAAATTATTTTGGCAGTCACCCCTCTGTACATGGATCTCCAGAAAGAGTGAACTGTGAAAAAGCATGAAGTTGAAATGCTTGGAAGGAAAGTGTCTGCTCTAATTATTGTCAGAGACCCTTTGGCCATTCTGCTTAGTTTTATTGTAATATTATCTCTCTATTCTGTGTCCATTTATGATCTACTATTTTCATTAAGTGAGGATGCTTTATTTTGTAATTTTTGTGATTTTGTTTCACACACTGTTTATATGTGTAACCAACCTTGCTTATGGTTTTAGGAAAGGGAGAGTGTGTTCTTTTTCATGAAAAAATACACATTTTTCCTTAACAATCCTTTAACTGTAGATTTAAGCAGGATTATGAGATCTGAGGACTGTTCAACCACATGAATTTTCCATATTTATGTAGTTCTGAAATGTTGTTTGCCTCTCTGAAATGTTCTTGCCTCTCACTTGCTTGTTTGTTTTTGCTTTTATTTTTTTTTTTTAAATTTGGAGAGATCTATATTGCACTACCTGAGAACTCCTCTGCCTTTTCATAAATCAGAGGAGAAGGAAGAGCAGGATTTACTTGTAGCTCTGCTTGCAGTCCTGAAGCTGAAGATAATTGTAAGAGAAGTATCATAAGACATTGACAGTGTAGGTCCTTCAGTTGTTCCTTACTGGTCTCTGAACCAATGTCCTTTCGAGAGGAATGTGCAAACACTGGAGGCAGTGTGGAGGTGATGCTTGCTTTTTCTATTGTATTCTGGCAGTGTTTCTACCCAGCAGCACATTTTGCTGCTGAGAATTTAGACCTCCAGTTGGTGCTGGGTGAGGAGCACAAAACTTTTCATAAGAATAGCCTTGGAAAAACAGAAACGTTATGTCAGACACACTCTTTCTTCACAATCAGGAAAGTAATCCCAGCATTACTGAAAGATTAAATACTTTGTCACTGGGAAATAAAGTCTAGTTACCTGAAGTAAACTTTAATGAAATTTTTAAAATCCTGTCAGTTTATGATCAGACTGCTTCCAAATAAAATTATACATTCATTTTGAAAATATGTTTAATTAAATTGTATGAAAGGATCTTCTCTCTACGCTGCCTTAATGGTACCAGAACTTTTTTCCTCCAAAACAGCAACTGAAGCATCAAATCTGCCCCTCATCTGTTTGTATAAAATCGTTCTTTTCCTATTGTAACTGCCCTTTTTATTCATCTAAAACTGTGTTGTCTTCAGCTCAGAGCTGGCTGAGCTCTTGAGGATAATGTGAACTTAGAAGGCGTGTTCAGCATCACATGCAACAAAAAAGGGGAGCTCTAACTTGTCGAGGGAGCTGCTGATTTATCAAAGAAGCTTAAGAATTTGAATTGCACAAATTAGTGGGTAATTTTTAAATATATTATCACTTGGTTTAATCTGATCGTTGTCAGAGATGACAGGTACAGAGAGAGGAAAATGTTTTTTACCCTTTTTAAAATCTACTCTTTAAAATCTATTAAGAGATTAAGGTGAATATAGCTCAAATACTCTAGACGTTGCAAAGTAGAGCTCCTAGCTTTGTGTAAGATGACTCTGGTGTTTTTGAAAATATGGAAATTTCTTGTGTTTCCTCCTCAAGTTGTGGTTCTGCCTGTATGTGTGTCCAGTTTCTCCTGTATTACCAGTGTACATCAGAGATATCTAAGAACCTACAGTGTGTTTTCACAGTTCCCTCATTGCTTTAATGCAGTTTTACACCCTAAGAACTGAAAACAGTTTAGCAGCAGGAAGATGTTAAGATCTTATATGCATTTGTATCAACAGGAGAATGGAAATGCTTGGAGTAGAGATAACTAAATTAGTTTTGTGTATAAAAAGAAAAAAAAATTAAAATTAATTCAGTCACAGAAATCGTATTTATTCTTGGCCTCGGTTGGATGTATCAATTTATTTCCCAGTCTTGTGAACATCTAATTTATATATAATAAGCACAGGAGTTTATGAAGCTGTTTCATACAGCTAAGAGCAGCTATGGTGCACGAATAGCAAATTGAAGCAGAGAAAAGGTAAAAGGAAAATAACACCCAAAAGCTGCCTCATGTGAAGCTGCACAGAACAGCATAGTAAAACACAGCCCTGCTGAGGCCCCTTCTTTCCACAAAAACAAGTAATTAGAATTTTCTTCTGCTAATGTCTGGGCTCAGTGTGGATTTGTGGCATTCTGCAGGCTTTGGTAAAGGCTTTCTGGAGATTTGACAGCAGAAAATGCCACAGTCCAAATTTATATCCTGTGTGCATTTGTAATGTGAACATTTCAACTTCTGTTTTTTCCATGGGGGTTTGAAGTGGAGTATGTGAACCAGACATCTGTAATGATGCTGTAATCAAGCTATGGGGATTAAGCTTATTAATAATGAAATATTGTCCTGGGAGTGCATTCATGTTCTGATATTACTTTAGAAATTTTATCAGACAAAGCCTGTACTTAAAGAGCAGTATTCAACACAGATCTTTACAATGAGAAAAAGATAAATTCCATAAAAAACTGAGATGTGACTTAAAAATCCTTATACGGAACATCTTCATATGTTTCAGGGAGTTAAAGAGCTCTATGAATGTTTGAAGCGTCATTAAAATTGTGAGGTCTCCTAAGTAAAATATGGATGTTATGAGATCTAATGCTTTTTTTCATCTCTGTGTAAGAGCACTGATAAATTTTATATTGGCCTGAAAGTAGATGAAGACTTTCAAATTCACATATCGGCTATCTCAAATGCTGCAGAAGGAAAAGAAGTTGTCTCATGATAGTTAGCCTAGAGGAATTGATCCAAATTTCCTGAACAATAACAACTATGTGCCCTTATTGTGTATACTGGAGTACTGAGTCATGTTCAAAATTAAGATTTTAAAAGATTGTCACACCCAGTCCTGTCACCTGTGTCAGTTTACTTCTTAACATGATTACTGTCTTGATAATGAAATATACTGTACTAAATTTGAATCAAACGTAATTGTGCAGATTTTAGAAACCTCTAGGTAGACTGCTGGTAACTATATTTGACTCCTGCTTTCTTTTCATGTGTGAATATTAGCCTTTTCAGTAAAAAAGTAGTCTTAGCAAATGAACATGGGAAATGGTAAGACAGAAATTAATTCAGGCTTTAACATTATGTGGAGTTGACCTTGGATGGACACCAGGTGCCCACCAAACAGCTCTATCACTCACCATCATCAGCTGGACAAGGGAAGGAAAACATAGTCAAGATAAGAACAGGAAGGATCACTCCCAATTACTGCCATGGGCAAAACTGATTTGATTTGGGTAAGTTAATTTAGTTTATTGCCAATCAAATCAGAATAGGGTAGTGAGAAATAAAATCAAATCTTAACACCTCTCTACCCCTCTCTTCTTCCCATAAATTCTCTACCTCCTCCCCTAGTGGCACAGGGGAATGGGGAATGGGGACTACAGTCAGTAGTTCATCATACGTTGCCTCTGCCACTCCCTTCTCCTCACAAAGAGGACTCCTCACAGTCTTCTCCTGCTTCAGAGTGGGATGCTTCCCACAGGAGACATTCCTCCAACATAAGTCCTTACCACGGGATGCAGTTCTTCAAGAGCTGTTCCAGTGTGGATCCCTTCCATGGGGTGGAGTCCTTCAGAAACAGGATGCTCCAGTGTGGGTCCCCCATAGGGTCAGAGGTCTCTCAGGCAAACCTGTTCCGGCATGGTCTTCTCTCCATGGGGCCACAAGTCTTGCCAGAAGCCTCCTCCTGGAGCTTCCAACAGGTCACAGCATCCTTCAGGTGTCCCCCTACTCTGGTGTGGGGTCCTCCACAGGCTGCAGGTGGATTTCTGCTGCACTGTGGAGCTCCATGGGCTGCAGGGAGACTTTGCCATGGGCTTCAGGAAAATCTGTGCTCCTTCTGCACTGACCGTAGGGTCTGCAGAATTCTTTCACTCCTCTCTCCAGCTGCTGTTGTGCAAGTGGTTTTTTTCCCTTCTTAAATATGTTAACACTGTATTATGTTGGGGATGTGAGGGCAGAGAGAGAGTTGCAGGTTTCAATGTAGAGTTTCAGGGGTTGTTGATTACACTGGACAGATTACATACAAGAGGATCACAAAAAAGCTTTCTGCCTAGTAGAAAAGGCTCTGTTTGCCCTCTCAGCTTGTGAATTCTGGAGCTGGTGGTACCCTTCAGTAACCAGTAGTGTGCATAATTTCTCTACATTTGCCATATTGACTGGACCCCCTCTCTGGATTTCTCCAGGTCATCCTAAATGCCTTTGTTTTGCTTCAGTGTATCTTAGCCAAGTCTAGTCAGTTATCTGGATGTACAGCAGGACATCCCAGCAGAAGTGGCAGCCTGGGTTTGTTCCCTGCCTGCACAGCAGACATTGGGGTGGAACCCACCAAGAGCTGGGGTGAAGTCCTGGAGCAGAGGAGCTGTTGATAGAAAACAACCTGAGGTCCTTGGGAGCAGAAGAAATGAGACCACTGAGCTCCAATTCTATTACCTGCCAGTGTCCATAAGTGAGCTGACAAAGTTCCATGGCCAGCAGCATGGGACAACTGTCACTGTTGAAAGAGCTGCAAAAGAGAAAGAAAGGATCATTGATGAGATCCAGATTGACAAGGGGGAAGACAGTGATAGGATATCAGATATGCTTTGTTCTGGTTCCTTGTCACTCATCTCATCTGAAATAGAAAGTTGTAAATATGGCAATGACTTGGAAATTGTCAGAACAGCAAGTTGCAGGGAGGGCCTGCTGAGCCACCTGTGCCCAGACTCAATGCTTCAGTTACAGCCTTCTTATAGATGCCTTTTGTTTTCTTTGTTTTGCCATGCAGTAATTCTTACATCTTATATGTATTTTCATGGATTGCATCAGGGAGGTATACATACATTCAGCTCAGTAAAAATAATATGCAATATAAGATGTGCATTTTAACTAGTAATATAAATTCTTTATGCAGGTACAGAAGGCTTGGGATTTAGCATTACTTCAAGAGATGTCCCAATTGGTGGCTCTGCTCCAATTTATGTGAAAAACATTCTTCCAAGAGGTGCAGCTATTCAAGATGGGAGACTAAAAGCTGGAGACCGATTAATTGAGGTGAGGAAATATTACGTATTGTTTGTCTGTGTTTTGGCATGTGCCCACACACTCCTTTACTTCCAAAGCCTTATAGTATTTTATGTTGTAGGAAAGTGTTTCCCTCTTTTTCCTTCTTTTTTTTGGCTTTATTTTTCTTAGGTAATAAATCAAGTTGCTGGGCATTTTCAGTACATAACTGTTAAAAAAGCTGGACCCAGACATACTATATAAACATGAGTTTACATGTCCTTATGTGAATATAGTGTCATAGTCTTGCATTGCTGCTTGGGAATAAATGGAAGCAAAGTTATTGTTACCTCATAAGTAGACTTAAATCAGCATGGAGTGACAGACCAGAAATTATTGAAGATGTTGCCAACTATGGGTGGCAATACCCTGAAAAAATTTAGTGAATTAACTGAAAGGGATATAAGATGAGGGGAATCCTACAGAGAATCAAGGCCACTTCCCTCCTGAAGGAAGGATGTCTTCAAGGGAACTAAATTTCTCTTAGATAGGTGCACTGCAGAGATCTTTCTGCAAATCTAGCTGGAGTGATATGAGATGTCACCACCCACAGCTCTTCATTACTGTCCCTCAGCCAAATGACACTGGAGGCACAGCTGAGTCTGTAACTGCCTCTCAGTGCCTTAACTTCACTTTACTGCAAAATTGGCCAAGTCAGCTTGAATTGTTGCTGGAGGATAGCCCTCAGTAATTACAGTAATTCAAGGTAGCCCAGATGACTTGGGTGGAAGGGAACTGAGAAGCATTTAAGACGACAGCTATGGCATCTCATCTGTGTGAGCTGTGATCTCGTATGAGGGGAAGGAAAAAGGTGGTTTGCTTGCTCCCTTGAGAAACACCATTAGTTGATTTGCCTTTATTTCCAGAATGTTTCTGAACAGACAAGGCTGAGATTACTCAATCTTTGTCTGCCTTCTCCCTTACTGGAATTAGCTCATACAGTGGGAAGTTCTGTGTGTACTCCATATCTGTCTATCCCGATAAGTGGCATGTGGAGGCCAAGGGATTGGACCGCTGAACTGGGGCAAGGTAAAGAGTAGCTACCCCAAAGTTATTAAGGGCAAAAATTACTTTCTACTTTTGTCACAATTCATCATGCAAGATATATTTTGAAGGTAGATATAGCAGCAAAGCATGTGGAAACAGGACCAGTTTTAGATCATACATTGATTTTGCCAAAAGATTTTTATGCAGAAATTCTTGTAAGAAGTACTGATAAATGGGATTAGTTGGATTTAGAGTATACTGGACTATACTGTTGCTGCTGAAAAGGAGGGAAGTATAGCTGTCTGGCTTGTTATTTGTGCTTGTATGGGAAAGATGACCATTTATATAGGTCTATTAAGTGAAAGCTGTAAAGTGAGCTAATAAGCAGATTGCTCCAGTGAGGGTTTTTTAATACTGTCCCATATGATTTACATGACTTTTTGCTATAAATTTCTGCTGTTTTTCCTGGTTTGGAGTCTTACCAGTTTCTAACATTGCTTTTTGTCACAGGTAAATGGAGTTGATTTAACAGGCAAAACTCAAGAAGAAGTTGTGTCCTTGCTGCGAAGTACCAAAATGGGAGGGACCGTTGGCCTTTTGATTTTTCGACAGGAAGAAACATTCCATCCAAGGGAACTGGTGCGTAAAATAGACAGCAGCTAAGAGATTTAAATCAGTATGAGCAAACCATTTGATCTTGTCACCTGCTAGTAAACATGCATGGCCAGCACCGAATATAAGAAAAAGAAAAAAGGCTATTTTGCTTTATTTAGAATACTTTACATACATGTTTTATGTTTTCTTCAAGATCTGCTATTGTAATTATTTGTTGATACTGTATAAGTGAGAGCTTTATTTTGAGTGAAAATGTTTTTAGAAGAAGCTATTGCACAGACTTCATTTGGATGCATGCAGACAAGTAGATTATTTCATATCTTTCGTAAGGACAAATCTATGTTTGAAAGCCTGCCATTTGTCCCACTATCTGCTCACTAATATGTTTCAGAACATATGATATTATGCCAAAACAGGATATGTAAATACCTTTCTATCAAAAAGTGGAAGATATAAGAAATAGTAGCCTTTTTTGAATATAAATGCAATCTCTGTGGAATGGAAACCCTGCAGTTATTAATTTAGCCGGGCAATTCAGAAGATGTTTCTGATGAATTTACATTAAATTGAAATAAAATGATGTTTCATACTATAGCTGCTCCACTTGCAGAGTGTATACAGATATTTCTCTGATAATTATTCGAGATAATTTCTGTTATGAAAAGGTAGACTGTGAATGTAGCAGTCGTATTTTGTTCTGTACTCAACTGCTGAAGTTATTTATTATTTGTATTATTGTAGCTATATACAGCTCTAAAAAGAACTTATTTGACTGCATTATTATGAGAAGATAGACAAATATAAGTATGATGAATTAATTTTTCTATTGGATTGGTGTTATTTTGAATGCAAAGAGAATAAATTTTTGTTTGGCCATTTCAAGACATTTAATATTAGCATTTTGCTTTTCAAAATTAGAATTGCACCTAGAGAGTCAAAATGGCAGGGAAGGTTGCAAATGAACCTCACTTTTACCTTAAAATTCTCAGAACATGGCTTCAAATGCTGAAGTGAAAGCTGTGATAAAATGAAGAGAAATAAACAATTTAAAATCCTATTATGCCTTACCTTATCACTGGAATGGTGAAAGGAATCTGTTTAGAAGTTCCCATGCTGTAATTTTCACATTATTACTATCTTACATAAAAGTGAATGAAAATGCTTTTTGAGTTTTCTAAATAAACTTAGAAGTAAGAAAATGTGTTAATTTTGTGTATATTATTTCTGTGATAAAATGAGGAAGTTTTAATGTATAATTTGACATTTGAGATTTTGTTTAAATAATTGTAAACAAAGATATGGTGTGAGTAATGCAGAGATATAACAGCAATACTTGATGCAGTTTTCAAATAACAGCAGATCAGCCCCTTCAGATGAGTTCAACTTCAGTAGGCTCCCTGCTGTGGCTCAGGCAATACTCTCAAATATTTTGGCAAAGAGCAGCATAGAGAAGACAGACTTTGTGGCTGTGTGAGGTAGTAGGGGGCTTTGTGCTGTGTCATCAGAGATCAAATCTGAACTGATGTTTTTCTGTAGCTCCAGTTGAATTAATGATATTGTGAGGATCTGACAGTACATGTGTGTGTAATGATCCTCTTGCATAAGGATTTGTTTGCCTGCATTCTGACATGAAGATCTCTTAGGCATGCACTGCTGACTGCTGTCAAAGAGCAGGAGTAGAATTGCTGGGGAAGGTGTTGAACTAAAAGTCATCATAAGGGCTATTCTTTCTTCTCTGGTAAGAGATGATCCTAAAAGAAAAAATAAAAGAAGTCTTTTCAACTAGCTTCTCTTATTGACTTTTACTAGTTTTATGAACAAAAAACAAAACAGAAAAAAATATTGAAGTAGGGAGGGGAATGATCAGTTTATCTTTTTCATATGCAAACCTTTGGCCACTTAGGAACAGTTTGTCTTTGCATGCTTCCCCTATTTCTGTCATGTATTCCGCATTTGTATGTTTTAAATATTAACTGAATGAGATGTGTCTTAGAAATCATATGTCTAAAACCATGTTATTTGATGTTATCCATCTCATAAAGGGCAGGACTTGCTTGCTGAGGAGCACTGAATATTAAAACCATTTTATATTTGCCAGCATTTGTACAGATAGTAATCCCAAAAAATAGGTGTTTAGATTTCATGTTTTGAGTTATGGCTTGTTGAATGACTTTTGGAAAAAAGTTAAGTATCTTTGGGTTTCTTTTTAAGTAAAATGAAGATAATAAACTGTAGGAAAGTTGTGGAGTCTAATGTCTTTGATGTATGTTGCTGTTATTGGCTGGAAGGGACCTACAAAAGGTGTAGCTAAAACTTAGGGGATTGTTAAGATGAGGCCATTTAGGATAGTATGGGATCTTTGTAATTGTGTGATCAGGTCGGGGGGTGTGTGTGTGATGACCTGGTGCATCAGATCATGGTAAAAATGAGTGAAATGTGGAAGCAGGGAATAAAATCAAATTGGCTGAAGTCACCTTTTCTAACCAGTGAGATCTGGAAGAACAATTATGTTTCTCCAGAATATTTTATTCCAGGTATTTTATTGCTTTCACAGTTACCTAATGCCAGATAGGTAATGTGTTAGGGCCTGTCCACATTAGTATGAGGTAGGGGCACATTGTCTCTTAAAAACCTTCCTTCCCTGCTCCCTCCCTTTATGAAAGGGGGAGGATTATGCTAGTTAATGAGAGCTCCTGTAGCACTGTGGTTAACTCACATAACTTGTGAAGCATTTTCTTACAGCTGTTACTGACTATGGGAATTCTCAGAAGGATTGTCTAGAGTTATTTAGGTTTTGAGCTGTATTCTCAGTATCTACAGAGACTGGCTGACAGAGTTCATCTCCAGTACCCTACAAGTTAATATGCCCAGTAGTACATATAGGTCCTTTACATATTTCTGGTAGTTGTCTCCTTCACCATTTTTTTCTTGCTGGTTGTTGGCTTCAGGTTGAAGCTAACTGGATGTTTGTTACTGCTTTGTCACTACATTTTTGTGCTTTATCATTTGAATCTCCTGCAAAAAACAGCCTAAAGCAAAAATGTCCAGTAAGCCCTAGCATTTCATTGTGCCCCAGCTGAATGGAAAGAAATAGCTGGTTAGCTCAAAAGTCATCAGCCAGCCAGCACCAAGGTGTCTCCTGAGTGCTCAAATGGGTTTTACTATAGATGGATGTGGGATTGAAAGAGCCATAGTTCCTTATGCATGTTTCTAGAATTGGTTGGGGGATGCATTTTCCAATGTTGTGTACTTGCCTTCTGTGCCCCAAGACACAGGTGAGGAATGCAAAATACAGGAGGGTCCTATCCAGGTGAACTGAAAGCACCCTCCTGTCCTGGGATGTCCAGTGCTGTAGTTCTGGTTCATCCAGATATGCTCAAAAGGGGAATCCCTTGCTAAAATGAAAATGGATGTTTTAAAAAATAGGTACTCATTTAAAATATTTGGAAGGTTTCATCTGGACTGCTGAGGTAATTCTTTGAAAACTTTGAAGCAGAAGGGAAAGGCCAGGGGAGAACATCCCTGAATGAGAACATTCCACCAGCCAGAAAATGGTGCAAGAAGTCATGGTTCTTCCTTGGCCAGAGAGTCACCTCTCCTATAACCGGATAAAGTCAGGTGCATTACCATAAGATCACTGGAGATATTTTTGTTCAGCTCTCATTTAGTGCTTGTTTAGACAAATTTCAGGCAGCAATGTGACAAACACCATTTTTTCATTACCACTTCACGTCAGAATTAGAGCTCTTTGTTTATCCCCTTGCTGATAGATAGTATATGTAATATGTAGTCGTGTTCTTATTTATTTTTTTTACTTCCTTTAGAATGCAGAACAAAGCCAGTCACAAATTCCAAAGGAAACGGTAAGAGCTTTGTCTTTTCCATATTGGAAGACTCCCAAATGTTTTTAACTTGATATGACACTTCTCCATCAAAGTTTTACAGATCTTTCTTTCACCTTATATACTGTAGATGGCTCTCTGTAGCTTTACATTTTAAATGATTTTTTAATGTAATTTCAAATACTGTTTGAAAATTATATACAATTCAGTTGTTATGTATGTTCAAGTGCTATTTGAAATTACATCTCTTATACACAACCAAAGGCCTAAAGTCAAATGCTAAGAGTAGACTGTTAGCTTGGGTTACATATTGTTTTAATCATGATTATATGACTGAAATATGAGATACAAACACAGAAATTATGCAGCTAGGATTTAAGTCTTGTATCCTCATAGCAAACCACTGTTAGTTATTTTTAAGAAACTATAAGGAAATAGTATCAATTTAATCTTGTAAAGGCTGCAACAGGCCTGTATGTGATGTGTCAGTGAGGCTCTATATTGAGGTTGTATACTGTTTATATATCTCACTTTAGTCAGTGGAACAGGATCAATCTGATACACAACATACTAATACATCTAAAGAGTTTTACTAAAATAGAAAGTTTATTTGATGACATACTAACGGAGGACATAACAATAATATTCTGCCATAAAGGTAGACTATATCTTAATTAAAAACATACTTAAGGAAGCTCCCTTTTTTCAGTTAGGCACCCTTTTAAAAATTAAATAATAAATTAGATTATGGAGAAATTGAGAGGATTTGTATTGGAATTTGGAATTAGTTAGACTACTGAAAAACAGAAATAGCTATTCAGAATACCCTACCAGCAATGGTGAGATGGTGTCTGGGATAAAGTCAGGACTAGGTAAAGAGATTTAAGAGCCATCTCAGTGAGATAGTTGAGGGTACATTAGCTGATACTACTACTTTTTCAGGCCAATGGAATGTAACTGTAAAAATGGGCATTTGGGTTGAATGTACCAATATTCACTTTTATCCTTCTGGCTTTTGGTGTCCTTCTAGTCTGAAAAGTGTCTGTATAAGGGCTCCACAAAACTGTGGGTGTGTAATTGTTTCAGCCATGCCTTGCAGTATCATTTTAGTGCATCTCGTTAGAGTATGTTTTTATCTTGATAGCTTCTTACCATGTACTGCTGATATTCAAGGAGATCAAAGATCAAAGCCCAGGATAGTGTTTCTACCTGTAATTGAATACCATTGAGAATAATGTGGGTGCAGCCTTATAAAAGTGTCCTGGTTTTAGGAGTTGAAATTCTTCCCCAATGCTCATTAAGCTAAGGCAGATTGCCTATAAGGTGTTTATAGAAATCATTTGCTGCTCTGTTGCAAAGTTAATGTTTTGTAGCCAATTCCATGGTGAAACCCTTTCCATGGCATTCTTGGAACCAACACCCTGACTTCGTCTAAGGAAAAACCAAAAGAAAATAGGTATTTCCCATTTGTTCTCTTTAGATGTGAGGTAAAAATTGCTTGATTATGCAGGAAGGACAGATAGTGTATGAGTAGTTTAGGATTTTGGGAAAAACCAGCCAGAAAGTCCTAACAAGCCTTGAAAATATGGAAATGAGTTGGAAAACATATGAAGACATATGTGGTTATTGAGGGAATTAAGCTAGAAACGTGGTCAATTTAAAAAAAATTGCCTAATGTGTCGGGTTTTTCATTCATTATGGGTTAGAATTCTTTTTTACTTATTTGGAGGCTCAGAACAACTATGCTTGATAGTAGGGACACTAGGTCTCTTTATATTTGCCTACTCCAGTGTGGGAATAAAAAATGGACTAAATATGAAAGGTGTCAGTGGGTATTTATAATTCACAATGCTTTTGCACTTACCTCCCTTCTTCCAATCTACTTTGCTTTGGATAACTGTGATACTCCAATTCTACAGAACTAATTTTCCTCAGCTGCACATTAATAATACAGTTACCCATTTTTTACTATTATTTTTGAAAGTGTTTTTCATTTCTTTCCTTTACTCTCTTTGGTTCTGCCTCAATACCTATTTATTTCTCCTCTGTCTACTTTTCAGGTCTTTGAGATTTCTAATCTTGCAATTTCTATTTCTATGCCTGCTCTGATCTTTGTGCTGTTAGCGGTGAGGTTTAAGTCTCCAAGTGTCAAGGACTTGATAGTAGAAAGCAAAGCAAAAAAAAACCCTCAACAAAAAAAGCATGATGAAAGCCATGAAGCGACAGAAATGAGAGAGGTGAAATGCAAGTCTGTTTTTAATTTAAAGGCAAAATGGTTGTGGGTATTTTTTATTGTTGTTGTTTATATCTTTGTGGAGAAATATAAGAAAAATCCACCTTTGAAATTAAAATAAAACCAACAACAACAACAACAAAAAACCCTTGAAAGTGGAAGGCCTGAAATAAAATCACAAATTATCAAGCCTAATTTGTCAACAAACTCTTAACGCTCAGAGGTTACCTTCATGTAACAGTTACTTTGAAATTACACTAATATTGTGGCACTTGGATGCGGTACTTGGTCCTCATAGAGCTAATAAAAGAAAACCTTGGAGATCAGTTTTTTCTTAAATTGTGCACTGAAATCCTTGACAGAGTTATTTCTTACAACCCATATAGAAAGCATATGACTTCATATTTTGCATGCCATCACAGACTACAGATTTTCATATTCTCAGTCTTGAACTTCCATATGAGGAGATTTTGTAATTTGCCAGGCTCACAGAAGTCGAGCTTTTCTCTCCAGTTACCCATAAGAAATGCAAATTGCTGATGGAGGTTCAGCTTCTATCCGGTAACTGTGCCCTGGTGAAAACAGGACTGCTGGTTTTGCCTTCTATTTTGCTTTTGAACAGACCTGGCACTTTTGAAGCAAGGAAATCTCCTGTGTCATGATTGAAAGATTGTTTCACCCAGCCATAGTTTGTGCCATTTGTACAGCTAATGACATCATGGAACAGATGCACCTATTTCTAAATGTGGTGATTATTTGGAATGTGGGAGATTGACCGTAATATGAAAACTAGTAATTTATCATTATTACATTTCTGTTTCTAAGCATAATTATCTTAATCTTGTTACAGTGCATTGCAATGAACTGTTAATTATGCTATCTAAAACATCTGCCAATTAATTTTTCCTCATACTCTTTGAAAGTCAATAGTGTTTCAGTAATATTTTGCTTTTACAATTGTCATTCACTGCTTGTTTTCTGA
Organism: Calyptomena viridis; assembly: GCA_013390005.1. Taxonomy (NCBI): domain Eukaryota; kingdom Metazoa; phylum Chordata; class Aves; order Passeriformes; family Eurylaimidae; genus Calyptomena; species Calyptomena viridis. Next base: position 25,278 of record WEIV01009433.1, read on the forward strand.
ATTCAAGACTGGCAAGTTAACTTTCATGTAAGCAGAATGCTAGAAAAATAATAATTACCGTATAAGTATGTATTTTCTAGGTTGTGTTTTCTATTGATAAAAAGAGATTCAAAGTTAGGATTCAGGATTTCATTTCATGATTGTTGCACTCGGAAGTATGGAAAAGCTTCAGTTTTCTGTTCTCATTTGTTTTTCTGTCAATTTGCTGTAAGTGAGCAGAATGTTATGAATTTTAGCAAGTGCTGGGTTTGTAACTGTGACATAACAAGAATGGTTAGTGTGTTGGAACAATATATAAATGTTTAGCAGCCCTGATAGAAATTGCAAATGGGATTGTTTTTTATTTTCCTCTGAACTCGAACCTTTGATACTCCTGTTATTATCTAAATTTCATTTTGATCACCATGTTTTTTCAGATATAATTGCTGTTCTTGCCATATACTTTGTGTGTGATTCTGAGTAAATTAGCTAGTTACACTTTTTAATGCAAGAATTCATTGCCGATAGGAATGAGGTGATACTGGTCAGAGGCATTTCGTAAGAATTAATACATAGTTATTCTGCTTGCAACTTTTTGTGTTATGAATATTAGAGATACTACTTGCAAATGCCTAGAAATACACAATTTGTATTGATTAATACAGTAGAAAATTCTTGGGGAAAAAAACACAGTTAGTGTTCTGAGTGCATGTGTGGGGTTTTTTACTTTTGCTCAAAAGCTGTGTATATTACTTCAAGGTTCCTAGTCACTGGGGATGCATCCATAGATATTTTTCAAAAGCTGTAAGTTAAGTTTCCACCATTTTCTATTTAGTGCTTACATAGAACTTCAGCTTTTATAGCAGCTATGTGTCATTCAGTTGATGCAACTCTTACTTCACATACAGCGTCCTGAGAAAAACGGTTTAGAGCTTCATCAATTTCCACCACTGCAATAGGTGAACCAAATATCTAAAGACTGAGCCAAGATCCTACATTGACTAATATCATACTACACCAGCAGTGGTGCTGATATCATTTGGTATAGAATGATTTTATTGAAAGAGGATGGGATTTGACTGATGATTAAGCTGATGCTGTTATTTCTTCTATGGTGTTTAGGAATACTGCAGATATATTTTTGTGTCTTTTTATCTTCTCATGGTATGAGGCACAAGGGTGATTACAATGTTTTAAAAGCCTTTTCTAGTGCTTTTTTGAGTGGTTTCAG
>WEIV01009433.1:26531-53794 GCA_013390005.1 Calyptomena viridis
GATAAATATGACATAAGAAACAGATCACTGACCATATGAAAGAAATAGGTAGTGAATGTGTGATTTCCTGCAGGGTGCTATTGTGGTTTCAGTCTTTTACCATAGGAGATACTCTAGTATTGAATAGTATATTCTAGTGCATTAATGAGATGAGACATTAATTCCCAGTAAATAATTAATACAACAGTGGAGTGATAGTGCTCATGAATGCTTTTTAATCAGTCTGAATTTCCTGGAATGTTCAGTAATAATCCACTTAAACTTCTGCGTAATACTATGCTTGGAACTGGACCCTCATGCTCATAGCTTTGACTGTCACCAGTGGGTGATTTACCTGGGTTATAGTGTGGCACACTTCAGCTGGCTTCATACAGCACCATGAGGCAGCTTTGGCAGATTTCTCACACTGGCATTGGTAGCAGCACTTGCTGGCCAATTGCTAGTTTTGTGGAAGACAACTTAGATGTCCCTCTCTCTGAGGTTCTGTGACAGGGCATTGCCTCAGTGCCACCGTTGCAAAATCATCCAGAAGTCACACCAGTGTGTACAAACTTATTGGATTGGTGCAAACCTTGTTTTAGTGGATTGTTGGCTTCAGACTCTGACTTCTTCCTTGATATTAAATCCAGGGAAAATAGTGAGATGAAATGGTTTGCCATGGTTGCCTGAAAACTAGCTGCAGGAGGAGGAGTCAGACACAGATCAGCCTGAGTGCCCCATACTGACATTTCTTCATGTGGAACGTGTTTCTTGCCATGGACTTCTACAAGGGCATTATTTCTCTTTCAACTTGTTTATTCTGTCTGGCTTTCCCTGACACTCTCTATCTCTTTCTTTAGTCTTTCAGGTCTTATAAATCCAATAGGCGAGTGAGCGAAATATAAAGATTTTTAGGGAGCTGTGTCATTAGTGTGTTGGGCATTGAAGTTTTTCTTGAAGAAGGGATAGTGCCAAGAGCTGTTGCTTTACAGGCTTGTGTGGCAGAGCAGATACCTGCTGTGTATCTAATCCCTTGGTTTTCACTTCTCTAGGATAAGCAACTTGTAAAGAAACAGGGTTAGCATTACAATCACATGGTTTTATTTCACACATATGGTAGGAGCACAAAGTTTGAGTAGGAACAACAGTTTGGAGCGAGGTGCCTGAATAAAGCACAATCATTATGGTAACTGCAACAGACTAGTCCTTGCATGAAGTCCTGAGATGCAGAACAAACAGAATATTTTTAGTGGTCTGATCAGTTTTTGAAATGTAGAATCTCATCAATTTAAACCAGTTTCTATGACAGCCCAGATCTGAGTGTTGGTATTACAGAGAATAATGTTAGCATAGGCAGGCAGTGGACTTGTTATAGAGATAAATAACAAACATGTGGATGTACTTAAACACGGGTTTTCACAGAGCTTTGATTTCCATACTAAATGAAAATCACATGCTAGAATTTTTGTGCTTTGGAAAAACATTTGATTTTTTCCTAAATCATATTTTAATCCATCAAAGCCTTTAAACTGAAGACATTTTTGAATGTGGAACATCTTTTCTTATATTAAATCCTTAAAATGGACATAATAAGAAATGCAATGGGCCAATTTACAGTACTTTCATGAGCTAGCATTTCTGTCTACAAATATGTATAAAAGTTAATCCACATATAATATGCAAAAAAATTTTCCTTGATGGGATTAAGATTAAAGCAAACCACATTTCCCATAAAATTTCAGAATTCAGATGTAGTTTTGATATTTAGCAGCTGCTGTTTAATTTGAATGAGTGCAGACTTTGTCAGATGTGACATATTAACTTTCTTAATGGGAATAATGATTCTCTGTATACATGCAAATAAGATTCATTAGTGTTCATCTAATGTATGGGACATACTAAAATACTCTAGGAAGAGTTAGAAAAAGAAAGGAGGCATAAAAATTCTAGTTGTTTAGTTGGCTTAAGCCCTAATATAATTTTATAACCACGTAAGCAGACACTTTTGTCCTCATAAACTCATGCAACATATGATTAATTTAAACAAAACAACAACAGCAAACCAAAACATGATAAAAGGTCTTGTGTTTCAGGGGAAAACTGAGTTGGAATGTGTATGCCATTATTGGATCAGTAGGCGGGCTTTTCTCTGCTGGAGATCCCGTTTTAAATCTGATTGATTTGCTCTAGTTATATTTATCTTTAATGACTACCCATGGCAGGGTGCACCAACTCTCTGTTGTTCTTCCCAAGGAGTGGCCTCAACTGATGTTATAAAGGTGTGTTTCAGGCCACCTACATAGCTCTGTTTTCAGTACCTCTGGCAATAATACACTTTTTTAAGTACTAAACATCACCCCGCACAAAACAGTTGTTGACCAAAGAAGCTGTTTTGGTTCCTTAGAGCTGTTCATTTCACATGTTCTATATTTGTATATGTGATGGCATAGGATGAAAGTGAGTCATCATCTTTTTGTGTACCTCAGTTTAGAAGTTAGCTTGATATGGCAGCAGTATCACCATCCTAAGTTGAAGGACAAAACAATTTGAGTAATTTCTGATGTCAAGAGTGTCTTTGCACAATAGCTAGTGAAATTTCTCTCATGTGTATTGTGCATCATTCTACTTTGTTATAATAATACTGAGACAAATTGTTTCCCAATGTATAGGACTTATCATTTCTTAGTATTGTGATAAAGAAGAAAAGAATAGATCTATGAGAAAGAAGAAAATAATGGATATGTATTAAAATCTTTTAAAGACTGAAAATATCTTGGAAATGACTGTGATGTTAGGTTGGAATTCCCCATTATTGGAACCAAATTACTAAACCTGGGATTTTGCAGTTTCCAGTAGTTTTGCTTTTACAGCTTACACTTCCTAGACCTGGTGAACTCTTACATCCATGGGACTTCAGACTCATCATTCAAGAACTTCAGATTTTCCATCAGGATAAATTATATAGAGTGAAGACACATTTGTAAGGCAAAAAGTTGATAGGTTAACAAAATAAGTTAAACAAGCTGACAGGGCTGTAATGGTAGAAGACTGGACACAACAGGTGAATTGAATAGTCAGTGGGGTCACTGGAGGCATTAGGTAGTTTTTGTGCTATATTACATAATTTATCATGTTAATGTCATTGTGGTCTATATACATACATACATATATATATATGGCTGTGCTTGTATATGTACATGCATATACATGTGCACACAAGAGCCCTGTGAAAGTTTTCATCTACATGTTGTCATTAACTTGTAAATATAGGTTACCCTTTAAGAGTGGAGATGTAGAACTTTATAGGTTGCTTCTGTGAAAGGAAACAGGAGTGCATTTCTCTGTACATAATCACAAAGTAACAAGCAGACAAGTTTCAGCTGCTGAAGAGCCGCTGAGAAGGCAGCATGTCTAAGCTTGCAAGAGAATGAACTTCTCTGGAGAGAATGTAGCTGGATTTGTAGCTGCCGAAAGTCACTTCTGAAACTTGTCCTATCTTGATTGAAAATTGCTTCCCCCATTAGGTGGGAGGAGGGTTTTCTTTGCTGCTCAGTTTCTGTTTTCACATCTCTAATGCTGCTTACTCACCAACCTGGAGTTGGTGAGGTCCTGTAAGGGGATGAAGTCCCAAGCTATAGTATGTAAAATATAAAAGGTTAAAGAGAAGATGCTGTTACTAGTATGTGAGAAAACTTATGGCAACTTCGACTCTTGCTGTCAAAGTCTGTTTTAATGTTGTTTATAAAATTAAATTAGATTTTATGATCAGATCAGGAACCAATATTATGTAGAAGAGAAAAACAATTCCCTCCATGTTTATTTTATGGGGTTTTTTAATCTCGGAATATATCAAATCACTGCCATAAGTTTGCTCTAGTCAGGAGGTTTATCTTTGAATTTACAATATATTTATGTTGTATTTAAAAAGTAAAAAACTTATGTCAAATGTTGTTTAGCATAAATTGATGCTAAATTTGAATTTGAATCAAAAAAAGTCTCTTACATATTTTATCACCAATCGAATTTTTATTAAAAATTGCATACTCAAGCAGCTTCATTCATCCAGCTGATGTTATTTCAGATGACCTTTTCCTCAGCAGCCTCTGTCTGAACAGAATAGTGTTCTGCTGTTAATTGTTTTGGACATAGTGTATGAAAAATCTTAAGGGAGTTGAATTTTGTTGTTCAGGTTTCACAGTACATAATTTTGCTTGCATGTTTACTGCTGGCCTGTCAAAGTGTATGAAGTAATAAACTTCTCCCACAGATCAACTAATCATGAAAATAGTGTTGAGGTGTTTGATTGACATAGTGAAGCTGTTAATTTAGAGAGTATCAAGATCAAATAGAAGCTGTTACAATTAGGAAATGATTGTGTTCTCAGTTGAATTTTTTTCATGCTACATTTTAGATTTTTGTGCATTTTTTGCTGTCTCGTGTATGTATTATTGAATTTGTATGATTTGCTACATTTAAATACTTTATTTTCATACAATTTCAGTGCAAATTTTACTTTTTTATAATAGCTGTTTTTAAATTGATTGGGGAGAGTCACTGTACATGTAACATTTCTGTACTTGAAAGGGTTTTGGGAAGAAAGTATTTGGTCATTCTGAGGTTTTGTTGGGTTTTTTTGTTCTGTTTTTGTTTTTACAACCTCAGTTCAAAATATGGTAGCAGGCTAAAATCTTCCTGCTTATTTCTCTACGAATGGCTCCCTTTTGACATGCTTAGAGGGTTCTTATCACTGTATGGTCCTGTTCCAATGTCTGTATGTATGAAGTTGTATTCAATATATCATTTATAATAAGTCCTTCTTTGATACCATGGTGTGGAGCAAATGTTAGGTGCTTTCATGTCCATAGTCCTTGAATGTTAATGGTTCCGTTTTCTTGAAAGCCACATTTTTATGTTTTTTCTCTCTATTGCTTTCTCTTTTTAAAATCTACATTCAAGCATATGATACTGACTGATGATACACAGATTCTAGAGGGAGAAAGGCTTCTCATGTCCCTAAAATTGCAGACACAGGTATGGTGGTGAAGCATGCTTGCTTAGTTGAGAAAAACTGTGGATACCCCATAAAGTCCCTAACGAAATTTAGCCATAGTCCAGTAATGGTAATTTTTTTTTTCCTTGGATGAGTTCAGCTATTTTCTTGTGCCTTGGATACTTGTGATCCAGTCCTGAGTGTGCTGTTTCTCATTTTTTTCATGAGCATGATCTACTCACTCATGTGCAGTTGTTAAGGAATAGTTTGCTCCGGGTTTTGGCCTTAAATTTCACCTTCACACTCAGATGTCTGTAGCCTGATATTGACTTATTTCCTTATTCAAGATTGCAGGAAACAAGCAAGCATAAGCCTCACATTAAAAACACTGCTGAGCTGATAATGCAGCTCTTTGGTCTTACTGAAGCGAAGTAGGGTATAGGCCATTAGCCAAGTCCTTGGGGATGCTTGTGAGCTGCTCACTCCAATTGACCCTTTGGCATATAAAATTGCATTCAACAGGCTGTGCAGGGAAACAGTTTAGTTCTCTGCCCTGGAAGGGAAAATGCTTTGCATGAAGTTTTGACAGACTTTTTTTGAGGATTAGAAAATATTGGAGAAGGAGGGCAATTGATTCTAAATTCATGTTAACAGTAGTAAAGAATAATTCAATAAGCGTGTCTGCTTCCTTGGATTAGCCACACATCCTACCTTGACTTTATCTCTCTTTTGGTTCACAAGCCTGTATTCCTACTACTATTGAGTAAGGAATAGGAAAGTGATCAGTGTTACAGAAACTAAAAGGCAACATGCATCTGTCTCAGATTCTTTTATTCTGCAGCCACTTAACAAAGATGAATTCAAATGTATGCTGAAGGTTGTGGTTCTATGAACTAAGCAGGAAAATTAGGGTTGTAACTTTTCCCAAATTTGGGAAGCATCGTTTGGATCCAGTGTTTTTGAATGGGCATGGTACACCTTTCCCTTCCTGACAGCTAGCACTGATCATGCTGTTTTGTATGGGCAAAAGATGTGTTTGGGTGATGGCATTCATTAGCAAGCCAGCTATGGCAGTTGCATACTGGGTATAAGTTTTTTATTCATTTGCTTTTTTTTTAAATTGATGAACCATTATGCTTTGTTATAAACAAGAGGGGTTCTTGTGCAAAGGGAAGGGCTGGTGAACACCTTAAGGTTCATGCTTTTAAGCAAGTGGGAAAAGATAGAGCTCCTGTTTTTCTTCCCTCAGCTGTTGTGGCTCTTTCAGCAGTCTGCCTGCCTTCCTCTGTGACATTTTCACACTGCATTTCTAGGTCAATGGTGACACAACTAGCATGCTTGTGCCCAATTTGATCATTTCAGCCTGCTGTACTCCACATGGCTTTCACATCTATCTTTGCCATAGTCTGTGTTTGGATTTCAGAAGAGCCTGTCAGCTTTGCATTTCCTCAAATCTTAAGAAACAGGCACGGCTCAGCAGGCGCATGTTAACTTCTCATATGTCTTCTCACTCATATGAGTGAGCTTTGCAAATAGATCAGTGACGTGGGAGAAGTTGGTATAAAGTCAGTGTCAGTAAGGGAGGAGACACACTTGCTAAGATTATGAAAATTTGGCCAGATTAATTCTTCCAGAGAAGACCTGCTGGTGTTGGACATTAGTGTGCACCTTCTGACAGATGTTCTCTGAGTTGTTCTCCTTCCTGTAGGTGAGATGAGCATCTTTTTTGCATAGAGTTGCCTTTAAGGGCATGACTTTTTTTAACTGATAAAGTTATAACCAAAAGTGGTTATAATCTCCTTGTTAGAGATGGGTCAGAGACAACTGCATAGTGTTTGCTGCATGGAGAGCTGGTGAACAGCCTGTCCCTCCCATTCCTCCTTTTGGTAGCAGTCTCTTGTGTAAAAGTGCTGCACCTCAGGGCATGACCACTTTCATTCCTTGGTGTTGTGCTCACGCTGCTGTCCACGAGTGCCATAGTTCTGGGGGGACACTGCAAGGCCCCTGCTTCCAGCCTCCTGCCACCCTGAGTTCAGCAGGAGGTAAAGTGAGAGGCCACTCATCTGGGCTTGCATGGCTTTTGGATGCATGGAAGGGTGTCATGAGCAGCTCCTTGCTGGAGGGCTGCAGCAGGCCTGAGACTATGATTCCAGGTGCTTAAAAGCTGGGATTGTCCCAGCCAGGATAAAACTGGGTTTGAGGTCAGCAAAGGTCCAAAGAAGTGAGCAAGAGGACAGAAGTGAAGGGCAGAGCTGGGAAAGAGGAAAACTGGCACTCAGAGCTTGATTTGATACGAAGTCTGGCAATAGCAGAGAGACGTGCTGTTGCAGATCTCAGCTGTGTAATTTTCTGGTTTTTCCTTACACAGCTAGTTTTAAACGAAATTACATATATGAATAATTTCTGAATTTAATTCTCTTGCACTTGGTTTCTCCCTATGACTGTGAAGCTCCATAGATGATGATATTTTAAAAATTCTGTAGGTTTGCGAGTAAGAAAATATTTCTGATACAGCTCTCCTGTGGCTAATGAAAGCAGCCTACTTGTGAGTTGATATTGATGGCAGATTCAGTAATGACATGTGATTCAATTACTTTACTAGAAAGAGAAGCACTTAGACACAAGTGTAAGATATTTCTGAATCTCAGCATCAGCTGGATGTGATTGAAAATACACTATTTCTGCACATTTCTTCACATAATTACTGTGGAAAATATTGTGGCATTGTAGTTAAAAGCAGAGAGTTTTTAATGCTAATAGCTGTAGAGGGAAGAGAATTCCCAAAGAGAAATGCTATTCTATAATCCCCTGCTAATCTCCCCAACAGAAAGCAGAAGAAGAGGAGCTTGTCCTCACACCTGATGGCACCAGGGAATTCCTGACATTTGAAGTTCCACTGAATGATTCTGGGTCAGCTGGACTTGGTGTGAGTGTCAAAGGTAACCGGTCAAAAGAAAACCATGCTGATTTAGGAATCTTCGTCAAGTCCATTATCAATGGTGGAGCAGCATCTAAGGTAAGAGGGAACATCCGTGTACTTTGGTCTTCCTCAGTTTTCTATAAGGCTGTTTTGAATGTAACAGTAGATTGAAGAAGAATGAAATTGCTCTGTAACTGGCTTTCTCTAATTATACCATCAGAGGTAACATTTAGATTTCTACTCACATGTTTGCAAGTCCCAAGATTTAAACAGCACTAACAGATTCTTGGGAAGGAACGAGCTGTCTCTGGAACAGTTCAATTAGTATGCTGTTTGAACAAACAGGTTATGATAATAGCTTGCAGTGCAAATCTATAATTGGAATAGACACTTCCTACAGTGGCTGCAATGGGAACTATTATTCCAGTGTTCATTTGGCCATAAACTCTTAGGACTAAGCGTAGTTGTTGATTATTTTTCTTTTGTTTTGTTTTGGGTTTTTTTTCTCTCTTCAGCAGACTAAGCTTCTTTTGTGCATATTTTACATAACCATCTATAATTTTTTCTTTTCCAGGATGGCAGGCTTCGAGTGAATGATCAGCTAATAGCAGTTAATGGAGAATCATTATTGGGCAAAACAAATCAAGATGCTATGGAAACCTTAAGGAGGTCCATGTCCACTGAAGGAAACAAACGAGGAATGATTCAGCTTATTGTGGCAAGGCGAATAAGTAAATGCAATGAGGTAATAAGCTTTTGATATTGGGACTAGGAGTTTTCACTTCTAAGGTATTTGTGTTTACAGGAGATGTCATGTTTTCTCTGAGACTTGAAAAATAATATTTGAGAATCTAAAGAAAGAGAGAGTTACAAAATGATCTGAATTTCAGTGTTAGACATGCTAACATTATTACTGATCAATAAAGTTTTCTTTTGAGTGTTTTTGTCAATGAAAAACAGGAAACTGAATAAAACTATATTGATTTTGTAATTGGATCCCACTGTTTATGTGATTTTTTTTCTTTGAACTTTTTTATGTAGGTCTATTAAATCTTTCATTTATAGACTTCATGTTAACTGATTTGTTTCTTTGTCACTTTCAGATTTTTTAATTAAGTGTAGAGCCCTTCTATTTCATTACTGTATTTTATCTAAGCAATCAAATATTTCATGTAAATATTCTGCAAAACTTATTATAAATAATTCTGTCATTTTGGATTTTAACTATGTTGTGTCTTGGCCTTAATTGGAGGGAAGTATAAAATACTGAATTCAGGATGAAGTGGTCATTCTTTTTCTGATTATTTGCAACTTCTGTCTTCTCCAGTGCAATGTTAATATGTTGATGTTTTGAAACATATTCATGATTTCTAATATTTACATCCTATTTAATGTAAATAATGCTATATAGTGGGAATATGATGTGGACATATGATACTGACAAAGATTGCAGATGCTGTGGAGAACTGAATTAGACTTCAAAATTATTTTAACAAATTGGAGAAATTCACTGAGTTGAATAGGGTACGGTTGAATGGCAGGTCAGAGAAGCATCTGTTCTTAAGATGTCTAAAAGTCAATTCTTTCATTCTTGTTAACACTGGTAAGGTCTTATTGAGAACATTATTTCTTGATCATCATGCTTCAAAAATGGTGTGCACAAATTGGTTTAGTGCTAGTGCTCCTGCCCAGGGGAAAAAAATGTTTTTTTTTCTTAATGCATAAAACTGATCCTTAAAAATTTCAGTCCACAATATATTATAAAATCATGTTCAAAAAATACACTAGCCTCTCTAAAAGTATTAAGCTTCTCTTGATTAACTGCTTGTACACAGCTTTTATAAATGTACTTGCATTTACGTATATACACTGCTAGAAAGCCTCCTTGGATGCACTTGGTTTCTCACTTGGTGTTGAAGGAATTCTGACCATTTTGTATGTGGAGATGTCCTGAAGTATCCCTATTTCTGAACTTGAACTTTGGACTGTTGTTTGGAGACTGTTCCTTATTTCTACTCAATTTCAGATGCATTTTATGTGTTACTACGTAAAAAGGGTGAAGTATTTTTGACTATTTCTGTGTTAGTATAATTTCTGTTAGTATATTTTTTTCTAGAAAGATATTCTCTTTTCTCCTGGTGAAAGTCTTCTAGATGGATTTTATCAAGACTGTTTGTAAACATGATTGAGAAAATCCAGCAGTGATGAACCAAAGATATTTCTCCTTAAATCCGATAGAATTTTTACTCACCCTAGAATAGTTTGATGCCCTATATCCGCTAGATATTTACTATGATTTATTTTGCAAAAATCATGTGCCAAAACTAGCACAACTACTTCTGCATTATATGTGCTCCAAGATGAAAGAACTGATTTTGGAACCAGATTTAGATGCGTTGAAATGCATCTGCACAAAAGCAGGATAGGGAGCTGTTTCTGGGCCTATTATACATTTTTTTGTGATTTTTTTCAACTCCTTAAGGAGCTGGTGAGATGAGCCATAATGATTAGGGAAAGCACTGATATGCCATTACTGCTCTAGTGATCATCTTTACAAAATAATTTTTGTAACTAATTTTTCTCAGGCATTATTGCTTTCATCACACTTATCCAAAGGAAATATGATGTTAATACTGTCTGAATAGTTTAGTATGATGAAATGACAACATTCATGGACATATAGCTGTTTACTTGTTGAGCTGGCAGTATTCAAGAAGCCACTTTTCTGAAAGTCTTGCAGTGCCCAGACTTTGAAATGAAATGAAAAGAGGGAATTTTTTTCCTTGGCATTTTGCAGTTAAACGCTAGTTCTTCCTTCAGGAATGTGACAGATTTAAACTTTAGATATTATTAAGATGATATAACACCAATAAACTGTGATAATGTTATTTCTGTATCTTGCATGAACACCATATATGAGTATGGTATTCAGTCAGCTTAGGCCCCAAGTAATGGCTGTGTGGACAGAGACCCGGCTGGGGAGCAGCACTGCAGGGATATTCACTTTCCCATGGAGCATCAGACACTGGCCATATCTGGCAGCCTTGGCTATGTTATGCTTAATTCAGCAACACAGATTACTTAGACATGCTGGGACACAAGTTGTCCCCTTAGAACATTCTTCTGAATGCCACCAGCAAAGATTTTTAGTATTAGAACACGAAAGAAATATCATTTGACTGATAGCAAATTCCAGAGCTTACAGTTTAGAAGCAAAAGCATAAAAAGGGCAGACTATATCTTAATAAATCCCACCTTTTATCATAGAGAAGAATCATTTAGATTTGAAAAGGCCTTTGAGATCACTTTGATCCAACCACAAACCCAGCACTGCCAGGTCCACTACTAAATTATGTCCCTAAGTACCACACCTACGCCCTGCAGGGACAGTGGCTCAACCACTTTCCCGGGCAGCCTGTTCCAAAGCTTGACCACACTTTCCATGAAGATGTTTTTCCTGATTTTCAATCTAAACCTCCCCTGGGACAACTTGAGGCCATTTTCTCTTATCCTATCACTTGTTACTTGAGAGAAGAGGCCGACCCTCACTTGGCTACAACTTCCTTTCAGGCAGTTGTAAAGAGTGATAAGGTCTCTCCTCAGATTTCTTTTTTTCCCAGACTAAAACACCCCACATCCTCAGAAATGGGGATTTACTGGTTTTATTAAAGACAAAAAGAAATGTTTACCTTTTGAGAAAGTATTTCCTTTGTGTTTTCTATGTTTTTCTCTTTTTGTTCTCCAAAGGAGTTACCATAAAATAACAGCAGTGACAAAAAAGGTCCTGTTAACTAATTTCTTTCCTTTGTTGATTCCACATTGTTCGTGCCCGCTTTATGGACAAAAATAGATCTTTGTCTCTTGTTAATCTGGCCAAACCACAGTTAAGTGGGGCTGGCTTAGTTATATCCCTTTTGTGCATCACCAACAGCAGTGTTCATTCTGCTCCATCCCAGTGCGTGGTCAGTCCTGTGCCATGGCACAAGGTCAGGCTCGGTCTCCTCGGATTCCCTGCCATGCCATGGAGCAGCCACAAGTGTCTCAAAAGGGAAATCCATACAAGGGGTGATAATTTCAATGCAAAACCCAAATATGCTAAACATCTGGATGATAAAAGTAATTGCTATCTAAATTAAAACAAACAAACAAACAAAAAAACAAACAAAAAAAACCCCAAACCACCGAGCCTTTCTTTTCCTGGCTTCAAGTCCGGTAATTGTTTTGCATTTGCAAAGTCAAACTGGCTTGTTTTGAGATAGATAGGCTATACAATCTGCTTCTTCAGTTAAACTGAGTTTGAATTGGATTTTAAGAGAGTAAGTGGTAAGAATACAGTTCTTTTGGTTCTAATATTAATTTTCATAGTCAGCCCTAAGAATTGCAGGGGAGGGAGAATTCATTTGACAGCATGGTTCTGCAGATTTCTGTTTCTGGTGTTTCAATTTAGACTAGGATTTTCATATACTTTTTGTCCTTTTGTCTCTCTGTCTAGAGGAGAGGACAGCTCAACCCCTGTTGTCCTGGGTTTAGAGAGGCAGGGACAGTTGCTTCTGATGTGCTGCAGAGGAGCTGTCTCTGTCAGAAAGCTTTCTTTGGCTTCTTGAATGAGTGAATTGATCCTTGATACTTCTTTCCATGCCAACATAATTCTCAAACAGCTTCACAAGTTCTCACGTTGTAGACTAAGCCTCTAGAGCAATTATAGTAACAATAAAAATGTATATAAACACCATAAGAGTATTATCTTGTCTCAGAGAGGCAGAGAGGAGATAATTCATATCATCAGTTCTTCCATAACTGTAAACTCAAAAGAGACCACAAACTTCTGAGAACATAAAGAGAGTTTAATGCTGTTGTGGTTTTGCTGAACTGAAGATTTGCCTGTAGAAAGAAGTTTCATTGACTCACCAGGAGATAGGGTGTAATCCATCCACATTTTCAAGTGAATTATCTTGTAGTAAATATTGATATAAGCATGGAGTGAGTGGTAGTTATGAATGAACTTCAAGCCAAAGCAGTGTATCTGAGTTTTTCTCTCGTTTGTGTTATGTGTATACACAGTATGGCAATATAGTTAATTCTGTAAGCTGCACTACTACAAACATTCCAAAACTTTGTTTAATATCTCAGCCACTCCAGACAAAATCACACAGTGAATATTTGATGGATGTTGTTAGATTAATGTAACAAAAACATTTAATTTAGGATTTGTCTAAATCTAAGGTTATCTTACTCCACTTTCAAAAAAGTTAAATATCTGGTCTATTCTATGTTTTCAGCTTTCAGCCTTGCATGTTGACAACGTTTAAGCACGGAGAGACTCCTTAAGTTACATTTTCAAAGCTGTGCAAACAGTGGCAAAAAATGGGAGAATTACAATAATACTGATGATATTCCTGGATGGCCAGTATTTAACACCTCAGTTTTCAGAAGAAATGGCCATCAGCTTTTTAGATCTTTAACTCAGGGTTGACATTTTCTTAATTGCTTGGATTTAAGGAGAAACATTGGAGCTCCTTGTGCTGTGTTCTGTTAATTAGTGATATTATTATTATTAGCCTGTATGGGCAAACAGCTGTTGGCTGTATCGCCAGAATGCATTCACAGCACTCAGGCATGACTGGCAGGCAGATCTGTGCAGCTGGTGGCTGTATGTGCTGATTCAAGAAAATAAAGGTAATTGTTACTTTTGGAATCCTGCACTTCTCAGTCCTGCAACCTGGACAGCTTAGAGGCATAGATTGCTGGTCTGCACTCTGTTCATGTCACATCCAGGCAGCATTTCCCTGCTATTAAGAGAGAGAGAAGCAGCATTTTCCTCAAAATGAGAAATTTCAAGGGTTTTTCTTGCCTATCTCTCTTTTTTTTGACACAATGTGTGTCTTGCCAAACCTTCCTGAAATGAAGGTTTGCAAATGATTTGTAGATTCACAAATTTCTTTGTGTATGCTGTTCATCTTTTGCTCCTGTTGAAAACAAGCAATTCATGAAACAGAATCATGATCCCAGACCATATAAGGACCTTATCAACTGTTTAAATAGATTGACTGGTAGGCAGATCAGTGAGAGAAACTTTGCAAATTAGTGGTTTCATTATACAAGAAACAAGCAAGCTTTTTTTATTTCCAGTATTTGTGGAAGTATAAAATATCCAGCATAATTTTTCCCTGCATGCATTACCTAGTTACCTATTTTGAAATTTATATGACAGTTTTGTTTTCTTTCTTTCTCACTAGGTTAGACTTCTGGTGACCTTTTAGAATTTACCTATCAAAAAAGTCTTTAGCATCTTCTCCAAACACAGTGATTTCACTGTTTACTCCCATCTCCAAGTCATTGATAAAGCTGTTTATCAGCTTAAGCTGTTCCCAGCTCTGTTTCCTGGGGAAACCTACAACTCTTCTCCATCATGAAGATCAATCTTTGTGTCCAATCTTTTAGCCAGTTTTCAACCCAGAAAATGAAAACTTAGTCCAGTCCCATGAAAACTTAGTTTCTTCAATGCTTTTGGCATGAAGCCTTTAGACTTTCTAAAAATGCAAATTTGTCATGTCTGCTTCATTGCCTGAAAGCTGAGAGTCAGGATTCCCCTGTGGACTTCTTCCTTCTCCATGGACCCATGTCTGTCATGCTGAGTGATGTTACTCTGTGTTGTAGATATCACCATTTTATTTGGAAGGAAGTCAGGTGCCTGGTCTGTTATTTCCCAAGATCCTTTCCAGATACACAAGCAGCCACCAGTCCTCTGGCACCATGGCCATTTGAAACAGTATGTTGAACGTTTTGGCCAGCACTTATGCAACTTCATGGAATTTCTTCAGGGCCTTTTGGGAGAATGCCATCCAACCTGAGTGACACGTAAATTTCTCATCTGCCCATTTGGTCTAATGTACTTTCATCTGGCTGATCTCACTCCTCTCCTTATGTGCTACAAAGAATGGAGTCAGGTGTAAAAATCTCCCCCATATCTTCAGCAGTAAAGAACAAGGCACAGAAATCATTGCACTTCCCTACTGCAGACTTGTCCCTCGGTGCAGTTTTCACTCTTGCCATCAAGGGATCCATCTGATTCCCTGTGTACCTTATGTCTGATGACCTGGGTGAACATTTTACCTTCAGTGTGAGCATCTTCTGAAGGATGCTGCTTAAATCCTTACTTAGTTCTTGAAAAAATGTGCACATGGATTTCTATTTTGTAGTATTTTGTGTCTTCTGTTCTGCCCTTGTCTCTGTACCCATTTATTTTGACTTACTTTTTTCTCCATTATCTGTTTTTTATCTATCATCTTACAAGCTCCATCTTGGCCCAGGTTCCTCCCCATAACCTACCATCTAACTACATTTTGCAAAGCTATGGGAATTCTGTCATACTATTCAGAAGGCATTTTTTGTCTTCTGCTTGTTTTAACATTGCCAGAACAAGAATGCAGTATTTCTTGTTAAACACTGTACTAAATTTACATATACTAGTGCAGGATTGTCCATGTAAGTCTGACCTAATCCTTTTACTGTCTGTTTACCTACATCTTAGCATCTGGCAAAGCCTGTCTGTCAAGCAGGATCCCAACTTGGGTGGTAACAAAGAAAATTATATTTAATATTGGTAGTAGTATTTTGAAAGTATTTCTATTGGAAAAGGAAATTGAAGTATCCTGGACATCTTAACCACGGTACACAGATAGGAAAGGAAAAAAGAAAGCTTGGAAAATAATTCTGTGTGGTAGAAAGAACTTCAGTACACTGGATGTAGTATAATATATAGCAAATTTGTATATATTTTTATAAATATTCTTTAAAATCCATTATGCTTGCATGTCTATATTTGGATAATTTACTTTCTGAAGGAAAAAGGGAGTCTGATTCTTGTTTCTTTTTTTAAAAAAGAGAAGTTTGTTTATGCTTTGAATATTTTGGCAGTCTTCTTGTGCATAAACTTTTTTCATATTTATGTGCATAACTTCAGATAGGATGGATGGTGGTGTTTAAGTAAAAAAGGAATGCATTATTTGTCCTTTTATCATCTAGATAAGCAGCAGCTGGGCTAGTTAGTACAGACAGAGCTTTAGCAAACAGCTGGTTCTTATCTGAATAAGAAAGGGCCAGGGTAGAGACCTTTTTTACTTAAAAAAAGATTAAAGTCTTGTTTCTAGTTTTATTTTAGGAGAATGTAGAGAAAAGGAGGTACAGGGAATCTGTAGCATGGGAGGTTTTATTGCATTTTTAGGAATATGATCAGTGCTAGCATCCAGAGAGACAACTCTCTTTTCAGTCTTGAGACAAGAAGGGAGTGGGTCACCTTACCAGTCAGTGTCTGTAAACAGCTGGTGAGAGTAATAAAGAAGACCTATCCAGACTCTTCTCAAGGCTGCCCAGTGCCAGGACAAGAAGAAACAGGCACAAAAAGAAATAAAAAAAATTCTTTATACGTAAGAAATAAATTTTTTTGTTAGAGGTCAAACGCTGGCACAAATTGCCCTGGGAAGTTGTGGAGTCTCTGTCCTTGAAGGTATTCAAAACCCAACTGGACAAGGCACTGGGCAACTTGCTCTTGCTGACTTTGCTTTGAGCAAGAGTTTGGACTAAATAATCTCCAGTGATTTCATCCAACCTCAATTGGTCTGTGACTGAACTGTCACACCAAGGAATGCTTCAGCTAGGGGCAGCTATTGATAGGGGCCAGTTGCTGCCTGGATTTCTTTTCTTGCCAGAACTTTAATGAAGTCAGGAATTCATACATCTTTGTTTATATTACCTACTCTTTTGTCAGTTAATTAAATTAAATATACAAGATAGTACTGAGACTGGCTAAGAGAAGGAACTAAAATGGGTAATTTAAGCTCTTTTTTAGAAATGCATCAGGAAGAACAAGTCTATTTGAACTGCGGTCTTGCTTTGGACTGTTGGTCTCTTTGTCTTTGCCACAACACTGTTTCCAAATTCAATGGTTTTTTTCTTACACAAACTTTCTGTTAACAATGTAAGGAAAAGACTTTTTTTTTTTTAATATGAAAGCCGCTTGTCTAATTTTTGTTATTTTATAAAAGGCAGGTATCTTTTGTAAAATATTTGTGTAGATGGCTGTCAATGCCTTTGTTTAAACCCATCTTTTGAGATGCTAATTAGAAATGGAAAAAGTTTTCCTCATGTGTATGATTTACTTTACAAAACATGGCCATCTAAACATAGCATTCCTGCTATTTCTTTTCTCTATCGTGTACTTTACTGTATTACAAAGAGTGAATTTCTATGTATTTCTCTGATTCAGAGCAATCTTCTTATCAGTATCTTTCTGAAAATCTCTCGAGATCTTTCTACAAATGAGTTTGAAAGAAAGAACTGTGCGATATGGCTCTCTAAAAGCTGGACACTTGTTACATATAGTCATCAGTATAGCACTGGGAGAATAAATCCCAAAACACTTTGATATTTTCACACCTTATTTAGAGGCAGTGAAATAAAGGTTAGTTCATAATTTAATACCTTTATCATACAAGTTTAGGCTCTCAAACAGTCTAATGTTCCTATGCTCTTTTTTCTTAGAGTGTTTCAGAATTTAACATTTCTTTTCAACTTTGTCTTAGATTCCTTTATAGCAGAGCCTACAAATATTGTTTAATTTACTTTTCAGTAAAGCTGTCAGTTGTAATCTGCAATTTAAAAAAACTAATAAAACAAATCCTCATTTCACAATTTAAACCTTATTGAGTCTAATTCACTTGCACTGCAAGTTTATTATTCTCCTGCAGCTTGACGTGCCTCCAATTGTAATTGTGTTGACCCTCTGATGCAGTAAATCTCCCCAGTGCTTATCAAACTGGGAGAGATAAGTCTACAATTTGGAACTTCATTAAATATCTCATTTATATTAAACAGATGATGGCTTTGAACAGAAATAATAATTTTTACAGAGTCTGTGACCTCCCAATCGCGGTCTCCTTGACTGTAATGTGGTGTTTCACAAACCTCCACCCCTCCATGTACTGGGCGTCACGCCAGTGCCCGGATGTCAGAAGTTGTCAGTCCATCAGGCTGACTTCAAAGACTCTGCTGTGGAAAATGTAGCCAAGTGCTTTGTAGCCCTTGAAGCAGATTTTTTAAAGTCTTTCATAGCATACATTTCTTAGTCATCTGGGAATTGCGGGTGGAGTGATTAATAATGGGCAGCTGTTTCAAGAAGAAAAAAAACAACCAACAAACATGTTGCTTGTTATTGTAATTCCTGAAACTACGAATTACTTCTCTCATGCTCATTCGGAGACCAGTACTTGAAATAAGCATTCCCAGTGGCTTCAAATAGTTTGCTTCAAATAGTATCTTTCAGTATCTTCTCCCTACTGTATTTCAAGACATATGAAATAAATGCCATGGGATTTGTGTAAGGGCATTGGTTTTGAAATTTTACTATATGCTTCAATATTAAGAGACGTGTTGGTGAGAAGAGCTAATGCTTTGATATATGAGTTCATATTACTTTCCTGCAAAATGCATCTATTTTGTAGTATTTGTTTATTTTTATAGAGAGCTGGATTCAGTTTGCAATGTTTAGGTGAATTGGTTTAATGGTCTCAGAGAAGCACCTTGGTAGCATTACTGAGAGGTCAGAAGGGTACTAAAGCCCAGGTGAACTGAGAGCTCTAGGGACAGGAGGGCTGGATGGTGTGAAGACTGGGCCACGATGTGAGGATTCTCTTGTCTCTTCAGGTAGCGTCAGGGCCCTGGCAAACTGGGCATCCACACTGACCGGTGACTGCACAGGTGCTCTTGTTCCAAGGGGCTGCTTTGACAGCAGAGCTGCTTGTGGCTGATGGGGTGGCTAAACCCAGTTAGGTGATATCAAATTGTTTTCTTTGCCTTGGATGAGTACTGCTTTCCCCTGAACTCTCATTCTCTGGGGCTTGTTAAAGAAAATTAGAATTTTCCTCTTTTTTCAAAAAATCTGAGAAGCATATGTAGGAAAACAGGATAATCAGCTTCAGCAAGCAAAGGCTGAGTTGGGAAGTGACTTGGAGAGATCTTCTGAAGGGGAGCAGCCGTGGTGGACAGGCAGCTGTACATACAGTCTTCTTCCCTATGCACATGGCCAAGCAGCCCATCTCCATCCCTTCTTCCACCACATACTTCATCTTGTTTTGTGATTCTCTGAGGAGTCCAGTTGCAGTTGTGGTGGGCAGGCGGTTCCAGGGGTTTGAGGGCTGGGGTGGAGAGCACTAGGTCTTGCCATTTGTGTTTTTCGTGTCTCTACCTGGATGCTGCAGCCAGGGATCAGGGAAGCATCCAGGCTGAATGAAGCATGTGAGATCTCTTTACTCTGCAGCCAGGAAAGGCAGAGCAAAGAACTTAAGTAGAAAAAAAAAAAAGGTTACAGTTAAGTCTGGCAACTTCTTGTTTTTCTTTCCCTCCTAACTAAAAAACTTTGGTCACTAATATGAGTGGTGGGGTTTCCTGCAGTTCCCATGATTGCATTTGAAAACAATTTGCATCACTTTGGCACCAGCAGCCCAATTTCAAATGGGAATCCATGTTCCTGTAAAGGGGCCTTGTTGTGTCCAGCTGTCAGTAGGGGGAAGGTGGCTCAGCTGTCTGCTGATGGTATTGAAAACAACCCTGTTTAAGAAATTACCCAACAAGGAAACACCAAAATGCAATGGGTTTTTTTCACCAATTTTCTGCTGAAAGATTTGAAATTTGACAGGGCACCACAGGGGGCACAATTTAAAGGGGTTAGAAAATTGGTCATTAAGCAGAGCTGTCATTGCAAATTATCTTTGTCCTGGGTGAGAAGTTCTAGCTCATTTGGTGCTCAGACAGGTCTAGGCCTTAGGCAATTTGTTACAGTTCCCCCATGTGGCTAAGCAGACCCCGGGTGCTAATTTTCCCCTCTCTGTGCAGTTGGAATCACCTGGGAGCCCCTCCGGGCCAGAGCTGCCCATAGAGACTCTGCTGGATGACCGGGAGCGGAGGATTTCCCACTCCCTCTACGGCGGCATCGAGGGTCTCAGCGAATCACCCACAAAGAACGTGGCGCTGAGTAGGATAATGGGTGAGTCAAAGCAGCTCTGCTAAGCAGGGCGTGTTTTTATTTCTCTCTGTGATTCACTGAGGGGTAATTAATGTATGATGTGGCGATTGGGGAACATTGCACTGACCAACTTAAAACGTGCTTTAAAATTATTCCACACAAGCCTTCTGGATAGTTAATGTGAGAAAGAAAGTAAAGCGAAATTCTAAAGTGAGTTTCATATACTGTGACAGGTGATAGAATGAATAACTGTAGCATTTAACATGGTTTTTCAATGTCTGGTTTGGGACAATGAATTATTGGTTGGTCTAGGCTCCGTGTTGAGTCTTTAATTGTATCAAAGTCAGTGACTTAGGGGAATTTATGATTTTTTTCCAGCATTCCTTCTCCTCTGTTTTAGTCTTACTAATATATAAAAATAAATAAAGCAAACTTGCATCCATTTATGGTTATTAGGGCATTTCATTAATTTGTTTGAATTTTTGCTTTGCAGGACACCAATTTTAAAACCTCATAACTAATTTTAAGCCTCCCTTGTGTAGATTCTGTGCCATACCATCTGCATGGTCCCAGTGGATAATGAGGTTATTAGCGGTTGCTCTGCAGCAATTCAACTTCCGATGTACAGAGCTAGGTAATAAAGACTTGCCTTGCCACAGGAGTAGTTGGATTTACAGACTAGGATGGGATTAGTTTGAAGGGATTTTCAAATTTAAACACAAAAAGCAGCTTGATGAAAATAGAACCTGACACAAGATGCGGCTGTCGCTTGCTTAAGTTGCAAGTTTTAAACAGAAGACATGGCCATTAAATCTGGGACTTTCTTCAGTGCCTTAGAGTCACAGAATATATTAGAAAATGCTGCTATAAACTTGATATAAAACAAAGCTGAACTTAGTTTTTAATTGCTTTAAATTGATTTTCAGCCTTAGAAAATTACAGTCTACCTCTTAGAGTTTTTCCAATCAACAGTTTGTGAATAATTTTAACCCTATTTTGAGGCGTTGAGTTTTCTTCCCTGGTTTTTTTTGGTCATTGTGGGTGTTTTTGTTGTTTGTTTGTTTTGTGGGTTTTTTTTTGTTTGGTTGTTTTTTATTTTTATTTTTTTTTTAAATTTTATTTTTCAGTTTTAGTATTTTGGGGCTTGCAATTTTTTTTGTGGTAACAGAATCAGACTGTTATTAAACTCTGAAAGTCTGTAAGTTTGCTATTTAGAGTTTTTCTTCCATTAAGTCTTTTGTCCATTTTTGGTGTGTTTGGGCAACAGTTATTAGAATCAAATCATATTCTGTTGTATTGCATTTCATTTTGTGCAGCTTGGAAGAAAAATTGTGTACATGAAAATCAAGGAAGCATGAAACCCTGTCACCCAAAGCCATATGCTCTTAGAGAACCATTTGAAAAAAATCTGTCTATTTGTCAAGATATTTAAGGAGTGATAAAATAATTTGAAGTCTTTAGCACTAGCATAGAAGGGACTAGTTCTTGTGGTGTCAAGGCTTTAGATAAAACATTTGCAAAGCACTACCTTCTGCTTTTTCCATCAGTGCTGCAGAGGATTTACACATAGAGCTTATATAAGCATAAACAAGTTATCGCTTAAACACCTTGTCCATTGATGGGAGAAGAAACCCTGAGAGAGTCTGTGTGCATGTGTGTCAGCAATGCAGTTTACTTCCACATCAAAGGAACACAGGACTTGCCATGCCAAATCGAACTAGTAGTTCATCAGTCTGGTATCATCCCTTTAGCAATGCCAGTAACTGATATTTCAACAAAAGAACAAAGTATTTTCAAAGCTTTTTAAATCTAATGCTTTTAGATACCTCTGCATTGTAAACATAGGGGGGAAAATTCCATCTGGCATTTTCTAAGTTTTTTATAACCTGAAGTTAATGTATTGGTTTCCTGTGAATCATTGTTTTTCTGTATTGTTTTCAGGAACCAAAAACTATGTAGAAAATTGGTTGGTTGCAACTTAAATCCATTGATGCTTTAGTGGAAGCATGTGGAAAATCAAGTTGTGCCTGAACCTCATATTAAATGTGATCTAGTGAAGCATAACAGAAAACTGGTCTTGCCAAGACTAGGCTGTTCCCTTCTGCAATCACAGCAGCTTCACAGAGCTGTCATGTTTAAATCCAGTTTTTAGGGAACAATCAGTTTTCTAATAGACTAATTTTTCTGGATTAATAAGTACCATTAAGTCAAAACTTGCAGTATTCATAACCTTTTGTATTACAGTATGCAACTTTTCTTGCAGTGCCATACAGCAGAGAAGTATTATTACCTGTTGGGAGAGATAAGTGCAGTTGCTTGTTTCAGAATAGCTAACATTTGTAAGACTAAATCCTTTATTATGCAGGGGAATTTCTGTCCTTTTAGCATTGATAATGAGAAAAACTTCAGGTGTTTTTTTTTTATTTTCTTGAGAATGTTTATGTTACATGACTCTTGCAGAGTTTTCTTCCTCTCTTGAAAATTGGCCTAATAGGGGGATTAGTCCTAAGAGCAATCTGGCTGAGAAAGACTGGAGGTCTCTACCTTCCCATGCTAGTCCTGACCATGACAACAAGCCAAAAAAAGTGCTTTATGCAGTTCTGGTTCCCTTGAGTGCTCTACCCATATCAAGAAGCCCTATGACTTATGGGCTCTCTGAATCATCTGTTGTCTTTTTATTTACCCCTCAATGGGTTTAACTATGTAAACTTTTAGTACTCAGTACTTTGTAGTGAGGAGGTCACAGTTTGTTTTCATGGGTGAAGAGTAAGTCTTTCTGCTGCTTTTGTTACTGGATAAAATTGACGGGTTTGAAATTTTTTCTTTCCTAACTTAGTCTATTCAAAAGCAAAAATCTCAAAGTGTAGAAAGTACTTGCTCTTTTTAGTCATTGCTTAAAGTTGGAAGGAAGCTTTTAAGAGAGTTTTGTTTCTTTTAAATACCACTAATGTAATTTTTGGTAAAGGTATTTAAGACAATTTCCTTACTCTTTCAATCCATAACTGACAGCAAGAACTGGTTGTCAGAGCCTTGCCGTGAGAGTGGGAATAAAATACCAATTTTACAATGTGATTTAAATTCTGTAAGACAATATTTGCTTACTGCAAAAAGGCTATATGAATCTTTTAATGTTTCGATGAATCTCATGTTGATGTACTTTTCTAGGTGATTATTACTATTATAGATCTTCTTATGCTTTTCCGTTTGATGATTTCACTGAACATTTCTGGTGGAGAAAAGATATGAATTTCTGTACTCAGGGAACAATATTTTTGGTTTTGATTAGACTTTTTTATTTTTACAAACTGGATCTTTTAAGAATTAAATGGCTGTAATAAAACATTATGTTTGTTTATTATAATATTTTCGGGTTGCATGTTGTTAGCACATTCAGAATAACAACTGTGTTATACTGGTTTGCTCTCCTATGTAATTAAAAATTCAAGTCTCTTCTTCTGATACACCATTCTTATATATCATGCATTATGCTCCTGAGTTTTGCAATACACAAACACATAGCTGTTGTCTATATAAATTATTCTTATTCAACAAACAGCATAATGCAAAGCCCTCTTTCATCTCTTTCTTCTAGTTGCTGATATTTTTTTTATGAACATGGTGGATTTTGTTGCTAACGGTGACTAAACAGAAGTTTTTTATCAGGGGGTACAGAGAGTAACAATTGCTTCCACTGAATCTGCTTTTCATCCTGAAAGATCCTCCAGAAATATGATGGTTCCTACACAACAGGAAATACTTTGTTCTCTACATAAATAATTGCTGTCTTAAGGATAAAATCAGGATGAAGCACTACTGAAAAAATACAGCTAGAGATGTAGAATGTGTTTGTCAGTGAAAAGACAATCCCCCTTTACAATCAGAATGCAGTTTCTTGGTGAAGAATCCCATCAGAATGTGATGCTCTGCTACAACAGATGACAGATCTGAGCACTCTCTTGAAATCCAAGGCCTGGATATAGTGGAGAAATTTTTATCCTTACACGTACCCCAAGCATCCATTGAACAATTGGTCTGAATCTCAATGTATCAAAATGCTCATGAGTCATTCATAAAGGAATACTGAGTTTTGAACACACAGTGAGACTGTTCAACAGATTTTGTAGACCATCCTTTAAAGAGAGGCAATAGCAAAAGGATCAAGCCAGGTACAGTTCCATGACAATGCGGTGTCAGTATGGGAGCCAAATTATCCCAGAAAATATAAATATATTAACCAAACTTAAGGGAATTTCAGGATTTAAAAAGACCTGGAACAGTTTAGTTCTTCATGAGTAAGCCCGTATATATGCTCAGAGTTTTTTGGAGTGCTTTATGTTGGTGGTTTAATTCAAGTCCAGACTATCTTCTAGTCTATTATAGGCATATAATAGGTTTAAAGTGTTACCGTTTGGCAGATTTTTCCTTCTAAGATGAAAATCCTCATAGACTTGGAGACCAGCACTTGGTACTGGAGCTCTGACACTTCTTTTTTTTGCATAGACAGATGGGAACTCTTCTTACCCCATAGCTTGGTGTGGTCCACTATGCTGCTTTAGATTGGTAACTGGTCCAAGAAATTTGAGCATCACTGTCCTAAGATGAGATGCACTTGAAAGAGAGAATGTTTTCTCTTGCTCAGTACACTGTCCAAAATACTTTATATTATTACAGATTACCTCACTGAAGTTGAATTAATATATGCAAAACTCGGCTTGAAGTGTATTTGGAGTCTAAATTTTGTAGCACTTTTCTAGCCGGGGGGGAAATTATTGTCTTGAAGAGGTTTGTAGACAACTTGAGCAACACCTTAGATTTGTAGATCAGTCACATATACTGATGATTATTGGGTTTGAAGTTTCTTTGATGTTCCCTTGTAATGTTTCTCACAACACTTGCAGACTTAATTCTCCAGGGGTATTTTCTGTCCACTTTAGCTGAGTTCTCTATAAAGGACATATTGAGTCCATTGCTGAAGTTTTTCTAAGCATCTGCTAGAGGTGAAGCCTTTCACCTGTTTTTAGCTTCATCTGCAATGAAAAGCATAAGCACGTCAGATGGGTTTTCTCCTAAATTCCAAAGCAACTATTAAAATGTCAGTCTTTACCCTTGTCAGATATAAAGAAGGGTAGTGAAAAGTTAAAAATGTTACTGAATTGCTGTAGCCTCTCAAATGGGAAGTTCAGTCTGCTGAATGCCATAAGGTTATACCTTTTCACAATCAATTCTTTGGAGATGTTATTAACTACAGAGTTAACAGTCTTGTAGGCATTATGTTTGGAAAGAAGTACATTACCAGGCTAAACATTAACCTGTCTATCAAAGGAGCTATTGCTGGGCAGAATCAGCTGTTATGCAAACTGCGTACATTCATTTCAGTTTGACAGTGATGAGGTGTTCACTGTGCAGTACCTTTTTCTTCCAGTCACTTCTTCAGACTTTTTGAAGCCAGTTTCCCCCTCTTTGGAAAGCTGTACAATATGTATTATCTAGTGAAAGTGAAGATTTTAGCTAGCTCTTTACACATAAGATTTTGTTTGTTCATTTGTTTGTAATAATTGCATGCAAAGGTAGTGAGGATAACTGAAATATTTCCAGAGAAGGGGAAAAAATTATTTTCCCCTAATTCTACACAATTTTTCTGTATCTGTAGAAAAAAGTAAAGTGTGGAAATAATTGATGTGTCAATAGAACCAATTTAGGTTATAGAAATAGAAGGTTTGTGATATATTACTCCAGTGCATCATAGTTTTAGAATAATCGACAGTTTGTTGTCAGATTAACAGTTGATTAAGATAGTGTGTTTCTCCTTATAAGATGTGACCATTTTACTAATTATTTTAGTAAGATCATATAGTCTTTTAACTTCTACTCTCACAAATTAACCCAGTGAAGTCTGCCACTGAACAAAGACTAATGTAGAGTCTTTTTTATGTCCCTTTCCTGTATGTGATGGCTCTAGTTTAAGTATTTTGACAATAGTGTTAAAACTTATTTGAATTTGATGGTAATAGAATTTAGTAGGTTTTTTGCCAAATTTTGCATGTGTTGACTGCCCAGCAGCAGTTGAACAACTTCTAATTTCATGAGGGTGAGACTGATCAGGAGAAGTGATGAGCTCTGTTAGTCCTTGCTGAACTCATTCTTTGTTTCTACCAAACGATGTGATGCAAGAGAAAGTACTGTCTTGTAGGAGAGGTGCTTTTCAGCAGTTCCTTGGACAGGACTGAAACAGTGGGCACAGACAGAAACATGGGAAGTTCCTTCTCAAGATCAGGAAACAATTTTTCACTGGAAGGGTCACCATGCAGTGGCACAGAATGCCCAGGGAGGTGGTGGAGAAGAAAGATTCAAAAGCAATTTGATTGGGGTCCTGGGCAACAGGCTGTAGGTCTCTGCTTGAGCAGGAAGGGTTGGACCAGATGAGAGATGCCTTCCAAATCTCAGCCCTTCTGTGACACTCTGGTCTTCTTGCAATAGGCCACAAATATAGCTGATGTGCATCACTCTTCAGACCTCTGCATAGGAAGATGCATATAAAGTGAGACATAGTTAATTTTATTATCTGCATTGTGTCACACTTATTGGTAGCACTGCAGTTTGACATGACATTTTATCAGCTGTGATTGTATATTTTTCAGAGCACTCTCTGAACTCTCTGCCATTATTTAGTCTTGGGTTTTCTTCTCCCTTTTGTTCAGGTAAATATCAGCTGTCTCCAACAGTGAACATGCCCCAGGATGACACTGTCATTATTGAAGATGACAGGCTGTCCGTCCTTCCTCCTCATCTCTCCGACCAGTCATCATCCAGCTCCCATGATGATGTTGGATTTGGCACTGTTGATGCTGGTGGATGGGCTAAAACAGCAATTAATGAATCAACAGACTGGTAAGAGCATGGTTTAATGGGAGGAAAAAAGAGATAGCTGTGGTTTCATCTTTTCCTTTAGTTAAATTTTTGGCTACTGCTAATATAATTTTTTCTTAATAACAGTTGGATTTTACTGTTTTCAAACTGGTGATTGTCCCTGTTTCAGGAAGGAGGTCTGTACAGATACTTCTAGTTGCAGTTTTGTGTGGTGTTAAAGTATATTTGTGGAAATGTTACTAAGACCAAATCAGTATATAGCTGTGTTAATTTGATGATATATTATTAATTTAGTTGCCAACTGAGCTGGCTTTTATTAAAAAAAATTTTGCAAAATTTAAAAACGAGTTTATGAAGGACTGATTGGAAATTTTAATGTATAAACCTCACTGTAAATACTTTTAAGTCTATAAAACAAAGATTTTATTTTTATGTTGCATTATACATTTAGGAGCCTTTCAATAGTTCTGTATATTTTCTTGCTTTTC